>OMLB01012686.1:1388-3888 GCA_900302555.1 Myripristis jacobus | reverse complement strand
AACGCATCTAATCTGATATCAGTCCCAGTGGGAATGAAGTGACAGCTGCTGTTTCTCCAATGCCAACACAAGGTAAAGCAGAGCATAGAGGAGACCTTCTACTCCGAGTGGGAGGGAGAAGATATAAATCTATAAATCACATCGGTGTAACAGGTAGGAACATCATGTAAAATAAGGCCGCAAGGTGGCTGTCTAAGAGGTATTAGGTACAGGACACACAAAACACCTTTAAATACATCTATAGATACCAGTGCAGACAGACAGGTATCTGACTTAGTAAATAAAGGCAAAGAGTGAGAGAGGGAGCAAAGCAGGGGGTGTTAATGAAAGAGGGAGCACAGTAAGGAGAAAAGAAGAAAGGGAAACAGACTGATAAACATGGCCATGAAGTAATAAGAAAGAAGGATTGGAGTGTGTGAGTGTGCAGTGTGTAGAGAGAGCGGGAGAGAAAGAGAGCAGGACACACAGAGATGGAGAGAGAGAGAGAGAGAGAGAGAGAGACAGGGGTGTAATATAGAGAGGTGCTCCAGGTGCTCTGCTGCAGGCAAGCGTGGGAGAGCATCACTGTATCAGTGTGCATGTGTGTGTGTGTGTGTGTGTTTGTGTCACAGAAAGCCTCTCATAGCTACTGAGTGCTGCAAAGAATTATTGATCTGTAGAGAGACAGTGAGACAACCACTTACTGCTGTGTACACCCGCACACACACACATATATGGGTTGGTGGTACAGTAATCTAGATAAAGTACACATATCCGTTCACCTCACAAATATCTTGTGTCATCAAAACACTATTTGATGACTCTTTTGGGTTTATCAAGCCACCACATTACCAGAGTAGATGGTATGATTGCATTTCACTGGCCCAGCATTAACAGAATCTTCAGAACTCAATAACATGGCCCAGAGTCACTACAGGGAACACAATGTGCTGTTATCACCAAAATTACCACATCTGAATGTTATGCTTTCACAAATGGAAAACATGAGTTGACCAGTTCAAAAAATAAAACCTCTGTTGCCCTGCCATGGTCATGTAAATGCTATTGTTGTGCCCATGTACTATTTGTCTGTAGGCAAAGCCATGTAAATGCAGATTACGCCCAATTCACTGACTTTTCAAAACCAACTCCCCCATATTATTGCTTTTCAAATTAAAGACTTTGTGCAAGGACTTCAAATTGTGTCTTATGCTATAACCTGAATGTTGTCATTACAAAGTGCAAAAAATATAATTTCCATGAAGAACTTGTGAAATTGTGATGGGCGAGCTGCCGAAGGTGTAATCTGTATCTACTGTCATTTTTAATCCCCATGATGTGTATGGTCTCATCTTTTTATTGTAATTACAGATGTACACAACTCCAGTTTTTCATAGCTGACTAATCAGTGGGTGGTATGAAAGAATAATCGATTATTTGGTTCATGCTGGTATTCACAAACACTTTAAACAACACAAACACAGTGGGTAAAAATATAGAACATTGGTTGTTTTGTTTAGTGGAAGTTACTCATGTTTGTTTGGGTGAGCGTGGGATACTACTGGGGTAGATTAAACCTGACAAAACCCAAATATCCATTGTCTCCAGTATTGCCTGCAGCTGTTAACTTCATTAATGCTTCACCGAAACTGCACATTCTGCAGATAAACATATACAAATTTCAGATCAGCTGTGCCAGTGAATCATACAAAAGCATCCAGTTTAAGAAGCACTAAAATCACTGCTCTAAGACCCAAACAGACATAAATAAAGCCTCATAAATCAGCAATGCAGCAACACAGCGACAGAAAATCCTTAATTCAAAGCTTACCTTTTAGCTGACAGTCTGCAGTTTCACCACATTTTCAAACTGAAGCCCAGAGACAAAGTAATCCAAGTAATCCAACAGCAGCCTTGCAAGAGTAAAGTGCAATCCTGTGCCATCTTGCCCTTGGCCCCAACCAATCCAAATTTTGGCGAGCCTCGTCTGCGACATTTGGCAGAAATTGACAGAACAAGTAAACAAGCCCAAAAACTATTCAAGTATCAATCCACAGCAAAATATCTTTCAACCAGATGCATTCAGATTTAATCCAGGCAGAACTTTTCCTACAGCAGGCTTTGACGTTGTGAGTAGGCCAGCAGCTAACAGGCCAACAGGAGCGAAATTGCCGCAGGATCTTTATTTCCCTAAAACTGACCTATAATGCAGTACTTCCTAGTAACCACAAACTGGCAGGCAGCGCCACCACATAACATTCAGGAAAAAACTGAATCACTCAGCCGGATGCTGTGTCACACTCAGTACCGCTCCGCCAAACACTGGCGAGCAACATAATTTAATACTTGAATAAATTGTAAAAACAATATCCGATACTATTACATTAAATTACAACACATTAAACATTGACAATCACCATCATGAACTAACAATTAAATTATCAATTACTCATGCATATCCATGATTGCTATGTATTTAATTTCTATATATTGTCCCAACTGCCCTCCCTACTAAATAATA
>OMLB01012685.1:0-11612 GCA_900302555.1 Myripristis jacobus | reverse complement strand
GATCTTGCTGTTCTAATGAACACACACACACACACACACACACACACACACACACACGTACACGTACACACTGTCACACACATGCTTAGCATACTGTTTTTCCCTCTTTTGTTTTCCTCTGCAGGCTAATGATCCAGATAAAGTGATGGTGTGTTGCCTTGACTCATCCATGACAACTATAAGGCAAAGCCATGACACTGTACAGACTTGTTTCCATGATTTATGTCACTCTGCTATCAAGAGCATCTGCCAGGTATGTGTTCATGAAGAAAGGGCTATCTGCTGATGGTCACTACAGAATTTTTTAAAATATTTTTTTTAAAGCTACAAAATGAAAGTTCACAACCAGTTGCTTAGTCTGTCTTGTGTTGCTGGACACCAGAACAGTTGACAGTTAATGCCTTGCTTGAAGGCACTTTGACAGTAGTTCTCAAGTAAGGTGAGGGCTCTTTTAATCAATTCCCCCAACCTAGAAAATCCTACACGGTTACTTGTCTTGTTTAAGATTGACTCCATGTTTTCAGGCGGGGGAAGAGGGGGAACTGATGCGGCATCTCACCTCTAAAGTAAAGGAACTTCCTGGCCCAATTCTCTCCGCTATTGTAGTGGAGTCAGCAGGAAGGTTTGAAAACAACCCTGTGGTTCAGTTGCTTCATCCACAGTCTGCTATGAACCACCTTCTTTCTTACGGTATTTAGGTCATTCATTTGTAAAAGTTATATGTGCAGGGTGATAATAAAATGTTTTCAGTGTTCACAATGTCTCTCTAAATGCATTTTTCTCTTGCAGCAGACTGGAAAGCAATACAGGTGGATGATGCTGCGAGAGAGATTATTCAATGCTCTCAGAATACACTGGCATCCCTGGTGGAGGCGCTGTTTCAAGGACATGTACCAATGGGACACCTGCAGACCACTCTGAAATATAAGCAGCAGTTTAAGAGACTTTACCACCAGTGTATGAACCTTCACTTCTGTCTGTATATTCACAGGCATGAACACCTAACTAAACACTAACTAAATGGAAATCACTTTACTGATTAATTTTTATTGTATCTTTCACAGTAAGGAAAAATAACAAGGTGGAGATCCCTGTCGATCCAGAACATATCCTGGCTCAGAGAGAGAAAGAGATGAACGCTTTCTCTCTGCAAAGGCAGAGCATAGACACACTGATAAAGATGATTGCAAAGGTTACAGAAAGCATAACTGGTAAGCAAAGCTAGAGATTTCACTTTTTTCCAATTAACAACAGAAATTATGTTAATGTAGAGAGGCTGCAAAGAGTTAGCTTCATTGGCATAGTCAATAATTAAATTCTTATTTGACCAGTTGCTGAGATGTCCACTCTTGAGGGCCATCACAGAGCAGATCTTCAGTCTGTAAACCTGAATGAACTGGTGTTGGCTCAATCCTTTGATGACCAGGGGAAGTTGAGGCAGACAGGTCCCTGCCAGGTCCTCTGGTATAACACCAGTCCTGATGTCCTGAAAATGGCCAGTGATATGGACTCTTTGCATCAGAGCAACCTGATTCTCACTTCTTGGGTCAAGGGGGCTGAAACTTTCTTCTCAATGGGGCATCCCTACACAGTGCCTGTAGCAGTAACCCTAACACAGATCTACAGCACACTGTGGGAACCATTGCTAAAAAAATTCAGTCAACTTGGCCTTAGAATTGCTAATGCAGACATCACTTTCAAAGAGCTTGACCAGGCTTTGGTGGACACGGGGGACCAGGGAGATGGGGAACTAATGAAGAAGGAGCTCAGTCTAATGTCTGAGATGTTTCGTAACTTTGATGGAATAAGCCTTGAAAACAACTGGGTGGAGCTGAGACTTCATCAAATCCAGGAGTATCGGCAACTCCAAGAGGCAGCAGCTGCAGCGAGTGCAGTGTTGAAAATTGCTCATAAAATGCAACTTTCTGGGGACTTCAGTGAAATCCACAGTCTCACCTTACTGGTAACTGTTGAAATTAAAGCTCACATTTAGCCTATAGTAATCACTGTGTTATGCTTATTTGTTGTAGAATTTTGCAGTTCCCATTTTATCTTTAATATTATAATTCCTTTGTAAGTTTCTCCAAAACTCCCAACTTTAAAATGTTAAGTTATTTATTTATTTATTTATTTTACTTTGGTGCATATGTATTCAATACTTGTCTCCAGGATATGCATTTTTCTGAAAATGACATAAATGTACCTATATCTTACAGGAAGAAGACACATTTAAGCAGAGGGCCCTGGGGTCCCTCACTGATGACCTGATACTTGCCAAGCGGCAACTATCCACAGTCACCAAGCAGCATGTTGACTGTCTGGAGGAGTTTCTGACAAGTCATACTCTGGTCAACTGGGTCAAAGAGAACCTCAAAGGTAAGGCATTCTCATAAAACCTGTCTAGCTACTCATGCAAAATGATGTGTGATTTCATATTTGATCAACTGCTGTTTTTTTTTCATGAAGCTGTATTTGTAAAGAATATACTTGCCTGCCCTGTCAGTAACTTTTATGTTCCCTTGACAGAAATGAGTGATGTGAAAGTCTTTGTTGATCTGGCCTCCATATCTGCTGGAGAGAATGACACAGAGATAGACCAAGTGGCCTGCTTCCATGATGCAGTGATGGGCTATGGCCCCCTACTCTACTCTCTCCCCCCAACAGCTGGATTTGATGAGCTCATGAAATGTGCTAGGCTGGTGTGGGATACCCAACGTAGAGATCAGAAACTACCAGATAAATTGGTATGTATTTTTCCTGTATTTATATGCAGTACATAAACCACTGCTGCTGTGGCAAAGTGACAGTAATGTTATTGGTTTTGCCATCCAGAGAGATTCTACCCGTTTGCTTAGCTGGCTGAAGGGACTCAAGGAGACCCATGGTTCTGTGGAGCAGTCTTCTCTCTCCCTGGCCTCTTCCATCAATGCCCAGGGGGTTTATCACATAGGATGGTCTGAAGAAAACACAGAGAAGGTTTGTTGAGTTGATGATGTTTTGCCATCGTTGTCAGAGTAAACCATTACAGTTCAACACATGCATTTAATTTCTGTTTCCCACTTGCTTGTAGAGATGCCTGCAAAGCCTCTTGCTTGTCAAAGTGAAAAGAGGCCAAGAAGAGAAGAGCTACACACTTGACGACCTGCTGGAGCTGCAGAACAAACTCATGCTAATGTCATCCAAAGGAGAACATGGCAGAGAACAAGTGAATAGATTCATGCAGGTCAGTGACATTTTATAAAATCAATTTCAAATATAATCACCTTTAAATTAAGTCCAGGATATAAAGTCTAGATTATGTGTTGACATTAATAGTAGGAATTCTTCCCCATCCATATACTGTAGGTTTTTGAAAGAGTTCAGAGACTGGCCACTGTCTTCCTGCAAATGCAAACATCGGGCAACATGCTTTTCAGGCAATGGCATGCTCAGGTTCGCTGCTGCCCAGAACAGCAGCCATGCATTCAAGTGACATTCTTATCCCTGGGAGGTAAAGATATATTTTACTATGGGGAGGTGACAGAGCAGCTACAGAAGTTGGATCACTCCATGGATACCTGCCATAAGGAGTGGTGTTCCTTTATCAATGAGAAGCGATCCCACTTCAATGTGTTGAACCACTACACCTCAGAGCAGATGGTGTACTTGTGCCACTGGGTACACAGCGTGTGTCGACGCCAGGCCTCAGTTCCTCAGCAGTTATGGCATTTACTTTTTCCCATAAAACCTCATTGCACCATGGCTGATATCAGGAGTGCTTATGCTAATGCAATAGGTATGATGTCAAATTCAGAGTGTCAGCATGATGCATTTGAAGGTGAGGAGTGTGATTATGATGATGAAGACTATGAACTCTCTATGGATGCAATATTAGCTCGACCAACACAGCATGAAGTGGACACGGGGGAGGTTGAGAATTTAATTCAGTTTTCCTCAGAGGACGAAGATGACAGTGTTGTGGAATATGATGATGATGGTGCTCATTGCTCACCAGTGACCCATGTTGATGTCATGGGGAGAGATGCTGAGGATCGCCTTGAAGATCTCTGGAGGCGATTCAAAGATGACATGCCACAGTACCTCAACCACTACTTGGACGTCTCAACTCTGGCCCACTTCCTCTCATATCTTTCTGATATGAACCAACAGCATGTGATGAGGACGTTGCCACCTGCTCTCCAGGAGGGAAAGCCCAACCTAGTTCTTTGTCCCACTGCGGAGGTTTTGACAACTGTCCTATCCTTTTACATGGAAAGCCCAGAACAGCCTTTGCCATCCACCGATGAGGTGCTTGTCTGCAAAGAAAGGACCACTGAAGAGGAGGTAGAGATCTTTCTACGTCGAGCCCTGGCCCAAGGCTCGAAAAGAAACCAGAAGAGAATCTATTCTCTGATCAATCCAGGGCTGTTGGGATACGATGTCAGTGTGGCTGTTGGAGAGCTGTTTGAGAGGCTTGAGAAAAGTGCCAGCCGTGATTATCGTTTGGTGATAGTCAGCCCAGTTGTGCATCAGCACAGATATGTGCCCTCTTTCTTCAGCAACCACAAAGTACAGGCAGGAGTGAGCGTGACAGCAGAGACTTCAAGTAAATATCTACACCACCACTTTAAAGTCCCATCCTCACTGATTTCTCCAGAGCAGCTGTCAGTCTGGGTGGTGTCATCTAAACGCCCTGCCGTTGGTAAGTACACTTGTTTGACTAACGTCATGTGCTAACATGACATCAATAAAATTGTCACAAAAGTAGTAACAAATTTTGCATCTTGTTGTATAGGGTTAGAGTGATTTAATGGTTTACTGATACATCAGGCTGATTTCTGCCTTTGTAGATCAGATATTGGTTTGGCCTACCCACTCCAATATCAAAGAGTTATTCTCTAGTTATAACACTAAACCTCACTTTTTTTCTTTTTTTTTTTACATTTATAATGATCTTTTTGTTTTAATTCACAGTATTAAAATGAATTTACACAATAATCAAATATTTTAATTAAATTAAGACAGACATTCCTTTTCATAACATACATGTTGTTTCTTTCCATAGGGAAATCCCTTTATATTGACCGTTTGTTTGAGAAGTTCCAGCAGAAATCACCCAGGGCAAAACATATTAGGATCAGGTTGATTGAGCCAAAGGTTGATGTAGACTCCTTGATTCAGACTTTATCAGAAAGTCTGGCACCTTTGAGAGAGCAGGATCCTGTGGTCCTTCACATTGACACAGCGGGAGTAAGTCTGTTTCAGCAGATTTCAAATTATTTAGACATTACATATATTTACTGTGCCACCTCTTTATATACAGATGGTTCTGTTGTTGGTTTTATTTGAGAATAAAAATGTATTTGTTCATTTGCTATCTGTTAGGTTCGCTCTGGTCTCGAGGAGCTCCTGTTTCATCTGCTAGTTCTAGGCTGCTTGAGTGACAGCCAAGGAACTCTGTGGAGAAGAAATGTAGCTCATTTGGTCACTGTTGAGGTTCTGAGACCATACACACCCCCTCAGAACCAAATGAAGGTATAAATGTCATTTTAGAAATGTTATATTGATGCTGAGATAAAGTTTACAGATTATTTATGGTTTAATTGTGAATTACTTTTCCTGATTTCTTTACACAGATGAATGTTGGACTTCTTGACATTCTGCCAGCTATCCATTGTAGATCTCCGAAAGAGGTGAAACAGCTGCTGTTGGCTGATCAAGGGATGTTGACAAGGAAGACCTTAGACCCACTCATGGATGAGAAGGAATTTTGCAGTGAGGGAATTCAGAGGCCTTATCAATTCTTAAAGCTGTTCAACAGCAATCAGAACCTGGATCGATTTAAGTACCAGGAAGGGTCTAAAGTAGGGGATCCTATCGATTGTCTGACCCACTTCCTGTCAAACTGTGGAATGCAAGATCCATCTTGGGCTGAGTTGAAGAACTTCTCTTGGTTCCTCAATGTGCAGCTGAAAGACTGTGAGAACTCCATTTTCTGTGATCCAGATTTTCTTGCTGACCATCTTCCTGGTTTCAAGGGCTTTATTGTGAAGTTCATGATTCTAATGGCACGCGATTTTGCCTCTCCATCTATGAACACATCTGATGAAAGTCCCTTATTGCACTGTGTTAACAGCCCAGTGGGTGACCTTCTAGCGTGTCTGACAATTCGTAAGCATTGGGAAAGTGAGTCCCACCCATACATTTTCTTTAATGCAGACCGATCCTCAATGTCTTTTCTTGGCTTTTATGTGAAGAGAGGTTTGAGGGGAGACAAACTCAATGCAGTTGATCTGCACAACCATAAGCTCCTGATAAAAGATGTGATGACACAGAAACTTTTTGAGGGTTTGGAGCGTCAAAACATCTCTCTCACTGAAGACTTTGATCAGTTGCCCCGACCAGACAAAATCAAGAGGATTTCATGTGTTGTAGGGGCCAAGAAAGGAATAATGAACAGGAAGTTTGATCCAGACCCAACATATGAGCTCACTGCTGACAATGTGATGAAGATGTTAGCCATCCATATGAGATTCCGATGTGGAATTCCAGTGGTCATCATGGGAGAGACTGGCTGTGGAAAGACTCGATTGGTCCGTTTCCTTTGTGATTTGCAGAAGGAGGAAAGACAGGTAGAGAATATGATACTTGTCAAAGTGCATGGTGGAACTACAGCTGAGATGATCTACAGAAAGGTGAGGGAGGCGGAGATAGTTGCTGAGAACAACTGCAGAAGACACAAACTTGACACAGTGTTATTTTTTGATGAAGCCAACACCACAGAGGCCATTTTTGCTATCAAAGAAATCTTATGTGATCGAACAGTGAAAGGGGAACCTCTGAGAGCAGACAGCAGCTTGAAAATAATAGCTGCTTGCAATCCTTACAGGAAACATTCACCTGAAATGGTGGAACGTTTGGAACGCGCAGGCTTAGGATACAGAGTGAAAGCAGAGGAAACAGATGATCGCCTTGGCAAGGTCCCGTTGAGGCAACTGGTCTACAGAGTTCATCCTCTGCCTCCAAGCATGGCTTCCTTGGTTTGGGATTTTGGTCAGTTAAGTGATTCAACTGAGCTTTCCTACATCAAACAGATAGTACAGAAGAAAGCTGACAACTCCAATTTGCCAAGGAGTTGCGAAGACATTATTTCAAATGTGCTGGCAGCCTCCCAGAAATACATGCGGAGTCGAAAGAATGAGTGCAGTTTTGTGAGCCTAAGAGATGTTGAGAGGTCTATGAAAGTGCTGGTTTGGTTTTACCAACATAGTAGCATCCTGTTTCCCAATTGCAATCATCTCAGCGAGGCTGAGAAGACACTGAAGTGCTTGGCTCTTGCAGTGGGAGTCTGCTACTACCCTTCTCTGGTGTCAAAGGAAGAGTACCTCTCTGCAATCTGTTGCTACTTTCCAGAGATCCTCTGCTCAACAGAAGCACTGCAAAGAGAGATTTCATCTTGTCAAGATTTCTTTTTGCAGAACATAAAAATAGGGGAGACTATAGCCAAAAATGTTGCTCTTAAAGAGAATGTGTTTCTCATGGTGGTTTGCATTGAACTCAGGATCCCCCTCTTTCTGGTTGGCAAGCCAGGCAGCTCAAAATCACTTGCTAAGACAGTTGTTGCTGATGCCATGCAGGGCCAGAACTCCCACTGTGAACTGTTCAAGCAGCTCAAACAAGTTCATATGGTCTCCTTCCAATGCAGTCCTCACTCAAGTCCTGAGGGCATTATAGGGACATTTAGGAACTGTGCCCGTTTTCAGAAGGACAAAAACATGGATGAGTATGTGTCAGTGGTGGTGCTTGATGAGATTGGTCTCGCAGAAGATTCCCTGCAAATGCCCTTGAAAACCCTTCATCCTTTGCTGGAAGATGGTTGCATTGACAATGACAAGCCAGATCCCCACATGAAGGTTGGCTTTGTTGGTATATCCAACTGGGCTCTTGACCCAGCAAAGATGAACAGAGGAATATTTGTTTCCAGATGGGATCCCAGTGAGAATGAACTGGTAGAAACTGCCAAAGGAATTTGTGCATCCTCCAACACAGTTTTTCTAAAAATTAAACACCTCATCCCGCCTTTGGCTAAGGCCTTCTTGGTGATCTGCAGTGAGACAGCAAAAAATCAGTTCTTTGGTCTCAGGGATTATTATAGCCTGGTGAAAATGCTTTTTGCCACCGTCAAATCCTCACAACAAGAACCAGATGACAGACAGCTGATAGAGGCTATCTTGCGTAACTTCAGTGGACAGCCAGAGGGCTTTGACCCTGTCATATTCTTCCAGGAAGTCTTTCAAAACCTCACAGAAATTCCCCGGCCAAGCACCCTGCAAATGGTTAAAAAGAATCTTGACCATGACAGTGGCCAGGAGAGCCGTTACCTCCTTTTGCTCACCACTAACAGTGCTGCTCTTCATATCCTTCAGCAACAAATCTTTGCCAAAGGAGACCATCCACGCCCTGAAATTGTGTTCGGCTCAGGATTCCCGAAGGACCAGGAATATGCCCAAATATGCAGGAATGTGAACCGCGTGAAAACCTGCATGGAAACTGGGCATACTGTAATCCTCCTCAACATGCAGAATCTTTATGAAAGTCTGTATGATGCCTTGAACCAGTACTATGTATACCTCAGTGAACAGCAATATGTTGATCTGGGTCTTGGCTCCCACAGAGTCAAATGTCGTGTCCACAAGAATTTCAGACTCGTGGTAGTGGAGGACCAGAAGAAGGTCTATGAACACTTCCCAGTGCCCCTCATCAATAGGCTTGAAAAACACAGAGTCAATAGGAGTACAGATCTGACACCATGGCAATGCAGGGTTCTGGACAAACTGAAAGTGTGGGCGAAGGAATTTTCTGGTGAGGATTCAGAGAATTTCAAACTGTGTGACATATTTGCCGGCTTCCACGGTGATGCCTGTGCCAGTGCTCTATTACAGGCACTGGAAACAAGAGCAGAAAAAATAGGAGATGCAGGTGCAGGAAGACAACACCAAGAAGATGAAAAAGACAAGACTCTTATGGATGTTGAACCAAAGGAAACACTTGACTCACCTTCTAACAGACACAAACAGGTAGTTGATGGAGAGGATGATCAGTTGGATGATGCAATGGAGATTGAGAATGATGCAAATGGCCAAAAAAGCATGTCAGTGGAAATGATTGATGATGTCTCTACAGAGATTTGTAATGATGACACAGGAATCCCAGACATGGGTAAAGACAAGGTGGAGACAGAAAACAATTTTGTGCCTGCTCATAAAAATGAGGAAGAAGAGGTATTTGAATTAGCCAAATGTTCCTTGTTGAACTGTGCCACCCCTGATGCTGTGCTGAGGCTTAAGTATTCAGACTTAGGAAACCAGGAAAAGGAGAGACTTCAAAGGGTGTATTTCCAGGATCAGCATCATCACTCACTCAGAGATTTCTTGGAATATCACCTGAATGAGCATCAGGGGTCCAGCAAGTTTCTTGAGGTAGGTGCTGAATCACAGGTCAGATTTTATTTACTGTAGGTCATTCCTCCACAATGTGTTGACCTCATTGTATCCTTTCTGTTTTTGCTAAGGTGACCACATTCTCCAGCTTGCTAACCAGATCAGATATAAAGGTAGTTGCTCAGTCTCTGGGCCTACATACAGACAAGATCCTCCTGCTGTCCCTCCACCAGTTTGATACTGAGATTTCCTTCTACAGCAAAATGAGGTACACTTCCACTGTTTGTAATCACATAACATTGGCATGCATTTTGTATTTCTTTATTTTTTGCTTTTAATTTCTCTCTCACTCTTTCTCATTAAATGTTTCAGGGGCTTCCTTCAAGATACTGATCCCTCCCTTCACATTCTGTTAATTCAGATAGACCTAGAGGAATCCCAGTGCAATGATGAGCTCATAGCATCAGCAAAGTAGGGGTCGTTGTCACACTCCCAAACATCTCCCAAACAATCCCAAAGGATTTTTTTTTACATGCATATACAGAATAGGGTAATTATGGATGTTTGACAGATGTTTGTGATTCCATCCGTACCCAGATACTGCACCATGAATTACCTGATGTCACTGGATGATCACACAAGTTGTGCAGTTTTCATTGCCAAGCTTTCCAGGATCCAAAGTCGATGTCAGTACATTGGTTTCCAAGGAGGTGAGCATTAAGTGCAACACGGTTAATTTGTAATGACTTTGCTATTTGTCATGACGTATTATTCTACATTAATTGCAAAAAAATTAAAAGCATGTTTCTTGTTGTGTGTTGAAGGTGTCTGGCATTCGGTGCATATTGATGACCTCAGAGATACGGAAGACATGAGCCTGAACTTGTCGGTTTTCTGTGGAACTCTCATTAGCAACCTACTCCGCCCTGCAATGACAGGTAGATATTGTAGATACTTTGACTCCAAGTGTTGCATATTACAAATGCCAGTGTGTGAGTGTATTTTCAATGCTTTTAAGTTTCTCCTGTAACAGTATTTCTTGATCTTAAGTAGAGCAAATGGAAACAGAGAAGAGAAGAACAGACTGTGAAGCTGATCCAAATGCGGATCCAGAGGTAAATAAACATACTGTAATGTTAATATAAGACAAAATAAAAGATTTTTATGTTTAATCTTTCAATTGTAAACCTGTGATTGTGGTGATGTACAGGCAGATGGAGCCCACCTTCACAGCCTAGCCTTGGTGAGGTCATGCATCCAAAAGGCTGTGGGTTTACTGAGGGACCCCAGCAGCTTGACACAGAGGAGCATGCAACGGATGCACATACTTTTGGCCTTACTGGGAACAGGTCAAGGACACATAGGAGGTAAATATGTTGGGTCAGCAAATATTGAATATATTTCTCATACAACTAGAGCAGTGGTTTGCAGTCTTTCAAAGATCAAACCCAAATCTCAAAGCGCACCCACAAATAGGTCAAATGCCAATCATTATCGATGGAAATCAGGGTGCACCATGAGACTTTTGTCAAAGGAATTAAGTCCTATCATTTTTGAAATTCTTATGAGTTGGGTGATAGGAGTCATCTATAGATTAGTTAATGCTCCTCTAAAATACAGTGGATATAAAAAGTCTACACACCCCTCTTAAAATGCCAGGTTTTTGTCATGTAAAAAAATGAGACCAAGATAAATCATTTCAGAATTTTTTCCACCTTTAATGTGACCTATAACCTGTACAACTCAGTTGAAAAACTAAATGAAATCTTTTACAGGGAGGAAATAAAAATAAAAAACTGAAATAATGTGGTTGCACAAGTGTGCACACCCTCTTATAACTGGGAATGTGGCTGTGCACAAAATTAACCAATCACATTCAAACTCATATTAAATAGGAGTCAGTACACACCTGCATGAATGACCTGCATTATGAAGAATCATTTAAAGTGCCTCTGATTAACCCCAAATAAAGTTCAGCTGTTCTAGTAGGCTTTTTCCTTACATTTTCTCAGTCACACCTTACTGCAAAAGCCATGGTCCGCAGAGAGCTTCCAAAACGTCAGAGAGATCTCATTGTTAAAAGATAACAGTCAGGAGAAGGGTACAAAAGAATTTCCAAGGCATTAGACATACCATGGAACACAGTGAAGACGGTCATCATCAAGTGGAGAAAATATGGCACAACAGTGACAC
>OMLB01012679.1:0-11996 GCA_900302555.1 Myripristis jacobus | reverse complement strand
TGAAACGTTCCTTTTTTTTTTTTTTTTTTTTTACTTGTCATGAGATATTTTTGTGCATGTGTAGAAAATGCAGGTGGTTGAGCCGCTTTTTGTGGACTGAAGACATGTCTTCAGGTGTCACGGACTGGAGAAACTGTGCTCTGACAACCTAAAATATACAAATAGGCTGTTATTTTCTATTTTATTTTTATATGACAGTCTTACACTGTCCTATTACACTGTCTCTGGCCATAGCTTACCAGTTTTGAGTGATGATTGTCCATGCCATTAATAGTGGCGAATCTACAGCTCAAAGTAGCCTACAAGAGGCAGATGTTTGAAAGTGGGGGAACCAAAAATCCCCTGCCCTCTGCCTCTGTTTCAATCCCTTTGGAAATGTTTAGTTTTAACAGTAACTTTGTTTACTCTGTGGTTTACATAGCTTTGACAATATTTTTGTGTTTCTTTGCAAAGTGCTCACTTTTTACAGGAGATGATGCTTGAAAACTGCATATAAAAGTGCAGTGTTTTTCACAACTACTTAGTAATAATTTTTCTACGACAAATTGCCATTGTTATATTGTCACACTGGTATTTTGGTTATTTATCATGATAATTATTTTTGACCATGCTGACCAGCTTGACAACAGGAAGAACACAATTTTACATGCTTACTGTATCTTTGAGCTGTATATGTTTGGCTATTCTAATTTCATGAAACAGTAAAGCAGAAAAGAGGAAAATGTGCTGCCTTTTTCAATTGCTGCACATAAAGCACCTGTGCACAATGTAGATTTGACATGTCATGTATGATGTTTACTGTATATTTTCAAAATGCCTACAAAAATAACCTAGATACATATGGTGTGCAATTGCTTCATCTGCCTTAGTTTTCCGTCTGGATTCCATGTGTGATTTTCCCCCAGTGGCTCCATTGGAAGGATGTTTTTGAAATGCTGACACATTAAACTATGGTGAGTGACTTTAAAAGCATGGGCAACACAGGGTGAAAAAGCTTCCCGCTCTCCAAAGATTTAGAGTACACAAGTGTCAGAACACTCTCCGAAGATTTGACAAGGTCACTGTGTGCACACACATGCACAGACACAGAAGAAAACACATGCAAACACACTCACACCTACCTACCATATGACTAAGAGCTGGAACAGAGCCTGCACCACGGACTTCTATGCCTCTGCTGTGGTGAAATCTTATTCCACAGTTCTCAGAGGGTAGCACTGGTTGTCTGCTCCTGTTGAGAGTTAAAACCAACACCCCTTTAAAAATTCAAGTCTTAGTGTTTGACAAAAAAAATCATCATCTATAAAAGGAAACACTTTGAGGGGAATGTACAATTTTTTCTCAAACTAAATCAGCTGCACACTCACATCCATTCTTGGTAAACCCCATTTTTACTTGTTTCTTGCATGACTGCCCTTGTTCTTATTTTTTGCAGCCCATGAAAGGTACTTAACTTGAGAGGCATGGATAGGAGCCAATACAACGCTACTACATGCGATCTAGCCATGTATCTTCAAAGCAAAAATACTCAGTGAGTCATTGGACAAGTTGGGTTGGGGCTTATTTTAAGCAATTTTTAAATGAATATATTCTCCAGAAGCATATCACCAAAGAAAGCATTCGCTCCTGAATTATCCTGAGACCTTCCTGTTATAAACTATCTCAAACAATCATCTATGGATCATCTATGTGCAATATAAAATCAGCAAAGCATTTCAAATATATCAAAAGTGCCAAATTTGTTTAAAATTACACTCACAGTCAGAAAATACTGACACTGGTATCGAGTTTAACTGAGGTGGGTTTCTGATATCTTGACTGAAGCTGCCGAAGCTGCAGCAGATATTATGTGTTGATATTACACATATATATCATCAGAGTTGACCAGGTTCATGAAAAAAAAAATCCACTTTGTAATCAATCAAACTGAAGGACAATATCGGCCCACTCTATTGACAAATTGGGATATCGGTCAACCCTGTTTGCCATGTGCACACTTGGGCATGTCAGTGGTTTTCTTTATGAGTGTTTAGTCCCATAAGCCATTTTCAGCCTGTGAGAAGACTGCAGAATACAGGCTGGGCCCAGAGGTAAACTTGACCTATTAGGGCAGAAAAAGAGCTGTAAGTCCCTGGACTGTTTACTCTCCTCCATGGACATTCAGCTCACGCAACTCCCAACCAATAACAGGCTGTAAAGAGGCAGGCAGAGTGGATGGGCTGAAGGGAGGATGGAGAGTGAGGAAGTGATGAGCGTGATGTTTTGGAGAGAAAATGAAGGTGGAGAGGTGGGAAGGGAGGTGAAGGGGGAAAGAGGGGAGGAGGGAGGCTCCCTCTAGAGTCCAGAGATAATGAGAAACCAATGGGAATTTCCCAAGGTGGTATCAGTAGTGAAGAGACAGTCAGGGAGGCTTCTGAATATCGAATCTGGACCTCTTTGGACATATCTCGGCTGATGGTCCAGTCACATGGAAGCAGTATTCTGTAAAATTTGTGATGTGCATGTGGTTTCAAGCAACTGTTTTGACAAGGGGCTAAGCTGTCAAAGGAACCAAAACTGATTTAAATCTGCCTGCATCATTTCCAAATACAGAATGTAAGCAGAATAACGCCATCCAAACCCAACACATTGTTTTTCTTACAAATATGTTCACCACTGAAGTGTGTTAAGTGTGGCAGTATGTTAACATAATTGTGAATTCTGGAAATTTAGTTCTTTAAAACCATGTGGGATCTGTGTAAGACAAGTCCACATTTGCACAAAATGAAATGAGAAACTCCTGGGAGGAAGACCCACCCCTATCGTACCCTAATAGAGCAGCTCTATTCAATATTATTATATGAAAGCTTTGCAGATGAGTGGCTTTGAAGGCTCTTGGTTGATAATGCAGTCCTGGAGGGAGGCACAACACTGGATTATCACAATACTGAATCCATTTATGCAGCGGCCATGGACTTAAAGGTGATGCAATCCCACTGTCACTTTCTAGTGATTTGTAATTCCAGGAAGTGGTGCATAGTCCTCTGTGTGCCAATCTACTGATCTCAGGACATGAAAGGAAAATAATAAATGCTGACAAAAAGCATCAAATTCTATCTGCTGGGCTATGACCAATCTGTAGTGTGGACGTGCTCAGTTCAGTAATGCTTTGCGCACCATCTGATGAGATTCCGGATATCCTTACCCCAAAAACAGAAATGATATAGCCTACTTTATAAGAGAGTACTTGTGCTTTGAGTATTCCTCAGCATATGTAGCTCAAGCACAGTTATTTATTTTGCCATTGACAGATCCAATACAATTAAGCAGGATTAAACTAAATTAAATGAGTCTCCAAAACATTTAACAGGGCACCGACATATAAATTTATTCAATATACTGTAATAAAGATTTTGGAGGGGAGCCAATGAAGGGCCAAGTAATTAGGTGATGAATATAAACTGTTATTAGGTTGGTCACTCTTGGCATAGGTGAGGCTGCATGAAGGCCGGTGTAAGAATATTGTATTGCCTCACCATCATATCACTCTATTATTATTACTAGAGTATTTCTTTGTTTATTATAATTCTGTCACAGGCATGATTTGGAGGTATGAAACAGCTGTCCCTGGCTGGTACAAAGAGCATATTGGAAAGACAAAATCAAAAGGACTGAAGACTGAAGTTACGATCAAAGACATAGAGGAAATAGTCCTGTCCATAGGGCATTAGTATCACCAGAGGAGGTCTGAGAATGTTGTTTTTTTCCAGTTGAGTGATTTTGATTCCACCTGGATCAATTTTTGCCTCACTGGGAAGCAGGGGTCTACGTCACCATGTCAGTCAGTCAGTAGTTAGATCCAGAGGAGCATATCTCCACAAACTTTGGTGACAGCATTCATGCGGCCTAGAGGGTGAAGCCTGGAAATATTTGTGACCCTATGACCTTTTCTGTAGCGCCACCAGCAGGCCAAAATGTTAGTGTTGCAGTGGAATATCTCAAAATCTCTTTGGTGGATAACCATGAAATTTGATGACAATACTCATGTTGGCTAGACTAGAGGATGAAACTTTTTTGGATGGAACACTTTTGGTGACCTCATGACTTCCCTCTAGCGCCTCCAGTAGGCCCAGTGGGGCATCTGCATTAGAAATAAAATGCTTGTTGATTATTTCAACGAGCAAGTCCCAGGAGCTGTTTAAATCCCCTACTGTTTTTGATTTATCTCATACATCTGCCAATTCCAGTACCATCTATTTCAGGTTGAAGTTCAAAATCAGGTTTACTTAAAGCCCAATATCACTGTTTACAGTTTCAAAGAGCTTCACATGCCTACAAGTTTCCAACAAACATGACGGAATAAATCAGTAATAAATAAAACAACACTGAAACAAGTGCACACAACATTGCTTTGTCAGTTTGGTTGATTACTGTGGGTTAGGCTGAATCTGAGTCCATTAAGGCATTAGCCTTGTCAGTATTGCTCGACAATTCCTTGGCAAAAAGTGATAGAGGCAGTTCTAAAACTCAGTGCTCAGTGCTCATTAGCATAATGCACCAAGCTTGTTTTGTTCAGTTTTGTCATCAGGCAGAGAATGTATTCACTTATTACTAAAGTTAGTACATAGAGGGAAAAATAGGAATAAACAAGCTGTCCAAAAATCTACTCAGAGATATTGATTGAACAAGCTGTTTGTTTCAGAAAACATCATTAGAATACCTCTGATGCTGTTGGGTCAAGGAATAATGCCAGGAATCTCAGGCCAACAATCCACCTCAGTTAGACTTGATACATATTTTGGCTTGATGCATTTGGCATACATATTTAGATACTGTCATAGTTACACTGGCAAAATCTGGGGCAATAGATACAAAGGATAATGAGGAGTTGTTTTCTTTCTTTTACACATATCTCACATCTTGTGTGCACCCACTTTTCCCCAATTGCAGATTCCCACCTCATCTAATTTATTGGAGAAATTATCCATTCTGTAGCCTCAAGGGATCTTTGTTTGCCCACGGTCAAGCACCTTGTTGAATACAGTGATTGCCTTAAGACTTCGGACAAACAATAGTGTAAATGATTTAGTAAACCAAATTTGAGCAAAGCAGTAAGCTGCTGAAAATTCTATCAAACCACAGCGGACATAATAATAAAGTTAAGAAATATCTCAGTAACTTAGCAGTGTCCTCTAGTTTCCTCCTCCTGTTTAATCCAGTTAAGGGTCTATTAGTTTCTGGGCCTGACATGCTATAGATAATTGAGCCTATAGTTTAGTGTGTCATGGCAGTGCCATGTCCGTCACTGTGGCAGAAAGGTCATTTCTCACCTTCAGTAAAATGGGGAGCTCCAGGATTGTGACTCTCTCACAATGGCCATTTATGATGTAAAACAGCCAGGGAAGCAAAATGGTAACAGTGATTTATGTCTTCTTCTCCTCAGTGGTCAATTATTGAAAAGATCGTTGAATTCCTCTCTATTCCATCCATCTATCACAGACACTGTCACATTCTGTGGGTTTCAGTTGCTGTAAAAAAGGCAAATTAACCCTAATTAATCTTTTGCGGATGTTGGTTCATGTAGAGTTGAGCAGAACAATCCTATTCTGGTGCAACGGCATTCCTCAGTGATAGAATCTAAATCTGGTTATTCAACAAGCTTAGGATTGCAAATTCGTCCACAGTATGAACACAGATCTGAACACTACACTATGGGTACCTCCTATAGATTTTGCAGTTGTATCATAAATCTCCTGGCCATCATGGTCGACTCCATCATGAGGGCCCATTGGAAAATTGGCTGCACACAAATAAGCTAATGACTGGGAGAGAAACAGAGCTAAATCAATAAGATTGTTGTGGCGTAAATTGGCAGTAAATTGTGTTGTCTTTAGCCCTTCCTCTACTTCAAAACACTTGTTATCTAAGTTAACTTTAACAAACAGTTGCATTGTTTGCTCTGTTAACTTACTAGGCAGCTGGCTAATTCAGCGAGGCCATCGGTGTTCACATATCAGGAACTTGTACCTACAGCCTTTAGTGTGAATTTCAGACATATTCCCAATTGCAGGGACCAAAATTAGCACTTACCAGTCACCAAATGTGGTTAAATTAAGTCTTTGGCGTGTAAATTATGGACACCACCCACCAATCTGGCTGGTAGAAAAAAAAAAAGAATTTCCTACACATGCTGGAGAAAACTGCTGGTTTGCTGTCACATCAATCTGCTAGATCTGCCACGCTGCATGTGTCATGCTTAGTTTGTAAGTGCATTGTAATTGTGTTGCACTTCAGTGCTCAAACAGTAATATATATGATAAAATATTATATATTAATATATCTTAAGAATATTAATGTATCTGCATATAGTTAGTGTTACTACTATTGCTGCTGCACACTACTATAATTGAGAAAAAACATATGAGACTATGATGGCATGCTAAATAATAATACTAGCAAATTGCAATAGTAAAAAACAATTTATTATTTTTGGCTGGTAAAAAATCTGTCTGGTAAGCCAAAAATTATAATTTTGGACCCTGACCAATGGCTACATCAGATTTTATGGTTATAGCTAACATTATCCAAACAAAAAGCAAAGGCGTTGCCTCAGGGTTCATTAACATACTGTGGGTCCTCTTTAAAACTGTTGTGTCATATTGAAAACCATTATTATTGTACACTACAAAAGACCACTTAAGTAATTCGTAGGGATGCACCCGAATATGAATCCATATTTGGCAAGGAATAAACAATGGTTTTCTGATGAATAAATTACCTTCCTAAACATTCTTTGAAAAGTTTGGCTTTATGTAATACATATCATATCTTAACAATTTGGTTTACTTTAATCAAAGAGTAGTAGTTGTAGCAGTTTTTTTTTTCTGCACTTTATCATTTATATTTATAAAATTTAATACCACTTCTACGATTGTAGCTGCTACAAGAATTGCTGCTAAACAAAATTTCATTGTATTTTGTACAATGGCAATAAAGCTTCTTTGATTTACTTGTAAAGGATGACACCACTTCAGCTGTGTCCAATCATGTATTTATAAGAAACATAAACCAGACATCATTAGAGTAACATTTTTAGCAGATGGAGGTACACCAACATAATAACAGCCACAGTGCACAAATAATGTAAAACCATCCTTAAGCACAACACAAAAACCAAATCAACAATACACGCACAAACTAAATAATTAAATAGGGCTAAATGAACAGGGCTAAGTAAATGTTCGTTGCCCAAAAGCATGCTGGGAAACCCCACTGACTGGTCACCAAGACAGAGAAAAAGTTCTGCCACATTTTTTCACAAACAGATTTCCTTTGATTTGCAGAATGGATAGTCATTACAGTGGGTTTCCTAAACCTATATAGTTTTAATAGGCAGGAATTTCAGTCATTAGGTTACTAATTACTAATTATGTTGTTTCTAAAAGTAACATTGTGTACGTAGTTGAATTGAGGTTTGCCTAAGTGTATAGAGTAAAAACCTTGTTACTTACCAGTACGTCATTACAAGTATTGTTGTAAATGAAAATATCAGATATAGAAAGGTGGTTTGCTCCTTCCAAGTGGGTTACTGCTTCCAGTGAAGGAGTTCAAGCATCTTGATTACGACTGAAGCTATACTGGAGCGGGAGACTGACATACAGATCGGGGCAGCCGCTGCAGTTGTGTGGTTGTTACTGGACTGCTGTGGTGAAGAGCGAGCTGAGCCTGAGGGGAAAGCTCTCAGTTTACTGGTTGACCTCCCAACCCTCACCTATGGTCACCAGCTCTGGGTGGTGACCCAAAGAATGACATCACTGATAATTTCTATTTGTCATATCTGAGAAATGCTAAGCTCACCTTTATAAATTGCGACATTTCACTTCAATCCTTCTGTCCAGTAGTTTTTTTCTGTCTTTTTTTCTTTTTTGAAAATGTATCTCTTTCTCTTTGATATGTTAACCCATTACAGTGCAAATACTATTTTTACCGTTTTTTTAAAAAAAACACATTTTGGACCTTTTCAGTTGTTTTAATGAGTTATTTTGGATCAGTGAGTGGGAAGTTGATGGTGAAGGGAAAGATGGAGGATGACAAATCAACAACAGCAGTCAAAGGTGGCAAAACTGGTTGCCTCTGCTATGTGTTGAATGTCTGACAAGTAGGACCACCCCCACGCTGTAAGCCGTTCATTAGTGGACTCTGTTGACGTTGACTCTGGTCCGTTAAAGGTCCAGTGTTGGCTTGCTGCCTGGAAACTAAGCAAACAAACTTTGAAGCTTGATGGGAAAAAAATACTTTGGAAAAACTGAATTATCCAAATTAATCCAGTGGACTGCCATCGTCTCTTGCATATTTACTGATGACATAATATTGATGTTGGTCGCTGTCCCATTTTGTAAACAATGTGGTCGTGAAACGATTTGGAAAAAAGCTACATTTTATTAGAAATTATATCTTGTCACACAAGTTTAGGCATCACATAAGAGACTCACTGTTCTCATTTACTATCACACAGAGAGTGAAAAAAAACTGATTTAATCTTTGCAGAGCAGCAAAGTTTACAAGCTAACCTACAAAACATTAAAGCCATGGCTTAGTTATAATGCAGTATTGATAGCACAACGCTCATTCTGATATATACACAAAGTTATGCATTCTGTTATTATAGGAGGTTTTCAAATTGCCATTGCCACATTGATCAGAACTATTGCTCACTTCCAGTTATCAAAGCTATAGCCTGAAAAGGTCAGGGTAGCTATTTTTCATTAAAAAAGTGACACATCACAGAATAGACTGATGAACTTTGCTTTGGATTATGAGAACATTTGTCATTTGCATTTTAGGAAGTTTCAAATTCAATGAGATGATACACAGGTTATGTGGATTTTAATTCTTTACATACTGTGAACTGATCAGCAACCCAGTGGAGCTGGAAGTACCAGCAAAACAATGGAGCTAAAATAAAATCTCGCGACCTGAGTGAGTGCGGTAACTGAATTCTTTTGTGTTTCTAATGACGGCTGTACCTCTCTTTATTAGAGATGGAGTCCCTGTGTCACAGAGCAATAAGGGCTGACATTTTCTTTACTGATTGCAACTGGGAATCTGACACAAACCATAGATCAGCACAAATCAATGACAGAATCTTTTTCATTACTAGAAGCGGTACAGTATTATACATTGCATGAAGGGTGCATTAGGCCAAATTGCAAAATCATGCAGTAACTACAGGTGTTAGGCATTCACCGTATTCCGTGATTACTCTGAAAGACATATTACACTGGACTAGCCTGTGCATGTTTCATAATGTCTGTCATTATCAAAACGCATAGAGACTGAAATCGTTTCATGAGCTCCTTTTAATGCAAATAAGAGGAAATGAAGGATAGTTTCGCTGACCTTGTTATGGGATGCAAAAAAGGAGGTGGCATTTTTCTCTTCAGCCCCATAGCCATGCAATAAGACTGTATACAGCTGCCACAAATTCCCTTCTCCCAGACAATTCTGCGGGCGTACACAGCAGACCATTAAAAACCCATAATCCATACATCACAGCGGCAATAAAAGTTTCCTTCCCCTTTGAGGCCATTTTCCTGATCACTCTGCTTTCTCCCCTTGGGCGCTCAATACATAGTTTGCAACCCCTGCTGTGGTTCCCCCTCTGCCCGCTAACTCAATTCTACATCCCAAGGCTTTCCTTGTCTCAGAGGACTATGGATAAGTGCCCTTGAAGGTGCCCTTAGCTCTCTAGCCATGTATTCTGAGGCAAATCTATAAAGACAGAAAGGAAGGAAGAGGAAAAAGCTGCCTGCGTTGCATACGAGCAGACAGCGACGGTTCTTATTGTGGGCTGAGATAATTTATTTCTACACTCTCTCAGTGCGAATCTTTTAAGTGCATCATTTCTTCCTTTAAAATGAGCTGAAACCCTTTCCAGGATCACATGCCACAATGTGAGCAGGCAAAGACATGAATATAACCTTGACATGATTTCAAGGACTGCCTGTGAAATACCTAACCAAACACACACACGTTCAGCCTCTGAACCAAGACACCTAACTGAGAGTGCACACTACAGACACACTGTGTTATGCTGTATGTAAAACATAATGATCACACTGCATGTATGTCTGCATGCTGCTGAATGTGCATACACATTGAAGCGTATCTGTGCACCAGGTAATAAGGCCATCAATCATAAAGCCCAAATTCCACTTAAGTAGGCAATCACCATGAGCTGACCTACATAAATTGGCCACATGATGTGACAAAAGACTTAATATTGAAGTATCAGAAAGTCGTTAAGGATGTTGTACAGGATGTTGGAGCCGGTTATATTTCAGACATCATTTCTAAGGTCCTTTCCATTATTACATATTCAGTTATGAGCCCCTTCTCTTTTAAAGCCTCCACCAGAAAAAAGCGTAATGTTTTTTTTTTTAATATTCTGTACCAAAAACCTGCGGATATTAGACTCACCCCGTGTCAAGGACCTATCTGTTACTGTTTGTTATTTCACTTTGATCAGCTTTGTTGAAGATGTTTCTCCTTTGGTGCAGCAGGAGAAAACACAAAGTCTCACTTCTGTCCTCTATATGTTGTCTCTACTGTCTCAAAGAAGCATTTGATGTAAATGGTCCGTGGTTTAGCTTCACAAAATTTGCTGTGTGATGCCAATTTGTGTTGTTTTTTGACCTAAGATTGAGGAGTTTTCATCTTATTCAGTAGGAAATTTATGCAAATCAAGTTGTAGCACAAACAAACACTTTAAAAGAGCACTACGAAGGCAGATTGCCCCCTCCATCACCATCTGCAAGCACAAATTGCATGCTTCATCTGCAAGACTAATCCACCATGGCTGGCATACTTGTGCCCCTCCATAACTGTAGTGTTGTCTGATCTGGCCCGAGAGTCTTCATGCCACCTTTCATATGCTACTATCTTGATTTTCATTAGCTTGCCTGCAAATAACTATTATATGGGCAAAATAATGAGATTTACATATAATTTACATATGCATGACGCAAAGAGGCTTTATTTTTTGACTAGTTCCATTAGACTGCTTTCTGTTCATTGCACATAGTGAATGGCTTCTTGATTGTTACATTGTGATGATATAGTGCTCACTCTTCCTTCCACAAACCTTTAGTTTATACTGGGCCCCTGTATTTTTTCCATTATCCATGGTGAGCTTCCAAACATTTTTCTATTTCCTAAAAACCAAGTTAAAAACACTTAAAAAGTCTCAACGGTTTGGTTGAGACAAGTTATTTATGCATTTATTTATTACCTTGTGATGCCTTTTGTTAGTCAAAAATGTTTTTAAGAAATTCTAGTATGGTTGTAGAGCACAGCATAGCACAAAGACTGCTCTCCTCAGGGTGACCGATGACCTTCTTTTGGCAGCAGATGTTGGGCAATGATCCATTTTAATTATTTTAGACCTCAGTGGAGTCTTCAATTCTGTAGACCATACCATCTTATTAAATTGCCTGAAAGCGCGTTTTGCGTCAGGAACAAAGTTTCTTTCAAACTCCTTGCTGGTATATGTTCTCTCATTGGCTGCCCCAAAGGCCAGATCAAAAGTAAAAGGTTTCCACCGGCTGTTCTGAAGTCTATATTAAAACCAAGGGATCATTATTAGTTGTTCCAACATCGACATTAAAACAAGATGTTGTTATTGGTTTTTATTAAGACCAATTTAAAATTTAAAGGCATCAGTTGTTTTCTTATCAGAGCTCCTAGATGTTGGCACTCAGGCCCCTCAGGTACATATTGATGTTATAGGGGTTGCATTGGCTGCATGGCTCTTTCTTCTACTGCTTATCATATCTTTATATATATATACACACACACACACACACGCGTGGACTGCAGCTCAGAAATAAACTCCACACAAAAAAACCAATACATAAATAAAACAGAGGCACATTCAACCTGACGTTTTTCATCTCGTATATAAACTCACACACAGTCTGATTGGCCAGCAGGTGTGTGTTAAAGCTGTGCACTGCACC
>OMLB01012678.1:20722-43066 GCA_900302555.1 Myripristis jacobus | reverse complement strand
AATCAGGCTTTAGAGAAGGACACAGCACTATAACTGCTGTAACTTTAGTTACAAACAACATCATTACAGCCATAGACGACAAAAAAACATGTGCAGCACTTTTCATTGACCCTTCTAAGGCATTTGATACTGTTGACCATAGCCTTCTATTACAGAGATTGAAAAGCATTGGTTTTAGTAATACTGTGTTGGATTGGTTCTCTAATTATTTGAATGACAGAAAGCAGTATGTCTCTTTAGATAATTATAAGTCTTCCTCACTTACAGTAAAGTCAGGTGTTCCCCAGGGTTCTATTTTAGGCCCTAGTTTATTTTCTGTTCATATAAATAATATTGCCTTGGGGATAGATCCTGCACAAATTCATCTGTATGCAGATGACACTATTCTTTACACTGTCTCAACATCATTACAAGAGGCAATGGATTTGTTACAGTCTACTTTTAATGTTTTGCAATTGTCTTTGGTCAGACTGAAACTGGTTTTAAATGCTAAAAAAACAAAATTTATGGTTTTTACACGATCACCTGGCAACTGCAATATATCAACACTAGATGGCTCATATCTTGAAAGGGTAACTTCCTACAAATATCTAGGCATTTGCTTAGATGATAGGTTATCTTTTGCAGTCCATATAGACAGCCTTTTAAGAAAGCTTAGGCCCAAACTGGGTTTCTATTTTCATTTAAAAAAATGTTTTCCTTTTGCTGCCAGAAAAAGATTAATTCAGAGCACCTTCTTATCTGTGTTGGACTATGGTGATGTAGTATATATGTATGCAGCTTCATCTTTATTGAAGAAGCTAGATGTTGCTTTTCACTTAGCGTTACGCTTTGTAACTGGTGCTTCTGCTAGGACCCATCACTGTGTGTTGTATGAGAAGGTTGAATGGACGTCACTGTATCTGAGAAAGAGAATACATCTTTTAACTTTTATAGCTAAAGCCTTAATGTTCAAATTACCCCATTACATATGCAGCCTGTTATCCATCCGCCATCAAACATAAAATATACGTTCCTCAAATAAGCTTCTTCTTCAAACTCCTTCTCCACGGACAGAGTTGGGAAATCTGCCTTCCATGCCTATGCCCCACATACATGGAATGAGGTGCAAAGCTATATGATATAGCCCACTTACAACATGCTGCTTTTTGTTTTGTTTTGTTTTGTTTTGTTTTGTTTTGTTTTGTTTTTCTGCTTAGTGCTGGTGATCCTAGCCCTGAGGCCTGTATCACGAAGCAAGCTTAGTTTTCCCTGGATTTCTCAGACCTATCCGGATGCACTAATCGAGATCATGGTGATCAGGGATAACCGGTATCACGACGCTGTTTATCAACTCGCTCATTCGATCCAGGTTTGCCTCATCAAAAGCTGTGAACGCGCACGTATAAGGGGCAGGTTCCGAGGCAGCCGACCAATCACAAACATGAGCCACAAGGAAAAACGCACAGTGTATTTCACAGCGGAGGAGCAGCGTATTATATTTGAAAAGTATGAGGAGGAAAAACAAAATTTACATAGTAAATCGAACACCGTGGCTGCCGCGAAGAGACGGCAGAATGCATGGCAACGAATTGCCGACTGCATAAATGCGCAATTAACACATCAGTGGCTCAAGTAGTCCACATCTGATGCTGAAACCATGAACTCACTGCACTGCACAGATGTGCTGCGTGTATGACAGGTATCGTTGAATTCCTCCAGGTGTGACCCCTCAGCTGTCAATCAGGCACATTCTCTCTCTCTCGGTGCTTTATGTAGGATTCAATCCTACATCCTGAAAGCTGGCCTGCTCCGGGGCAGGCTATCGTTCAGGATCTGGAGTTGAGCCTGAAGTTATCTCGCTAACCCCTTAATCCCGCTTCGTGATACAGGCCTCTGGCCTGCTGCCATTTCGATCGAGCTTTGGCTCCGTCGAAAGACAAAGTAAATAGATTGATTTGCAATTTATGAAACATCTAGTTGCTCTTTGCAGGGGTGTTTTAGATGCTAACACGGCACACCACGGCGTTCCCACAGTATTTAGCATAACAGGCTTACGGTGAGCGTCCTCATTTAGCATGTGCATGCGACGTAATTAAAATAGCTTACAGTTCCTGACAAAAAAATAAATCACCATTACACCAATGCTCTTTTTACAGGTCTATCATATATATTTCTCTCCATTTTTGTCTCTTACTTCACGCTTCTTGACCGGCGGCAAATTAAACGTGTCTGTCCGGTGTTTGTCCGTCCACTGACTTGCTGAACTTCCGTCACCAGGTGTAGTAGGTTAGGTTGCTGATTTTTGTACAGACTACGCTCACCCGATGTGCTCGATGCACATTCAACCCAGCTGCTGTTATAATTACGTGCGTGCAGTGCCGTGCACGTGCAGCATGGCAGCGTCACGTCATTACGGTCCGTCGAAAAGATTGCCCTGGCCCCCACCACACCAGAGTTCAATACGACCCCCCCCAACAAAATATTTTCTCACCGGATCTGCATGATTCACTCAAGTGCCCTATTTGGATTCAAAACGGCGATTTTCGCCGAAAAGCTACAGTTTTGCAAGCCTGCTCTGACGTATGTTTTGCCTAAGAAACACGAAACTGTGGTGGGCCGACAGTTAAAGCGTAAAAGCGTCTAGTTTTCCCTTGTGTTTCACTGGGGCTTTACCCAACTCACAATTTCCAGAGTCGGCCTTTCTATACGATTAATCGACTCTGTATCCAATTTTCACGGTATTTGAGACGCTTGCATGAGACTTGGCCATTATCTTATTGCCTTTTACAGTTTTCATCAGAAGTCACATCTGCTTAATCATTGTGCATTTCCCAGTCAGTTGAATTAGAACTACTTTGTCTTTGTTGAAGCAATTTGATGGAAGTTTAGTATTTATGAAATGTTATGAAACAGTGAAAAACTGCGGCATCAAATTTAGAACTTTATAAAATAACTACATTTTATCTACATTCCAGAGTGGCATTTTAATATACAGCATCTACCTTAAGTAAATATGTAAGAAAATAAATACATACAGTATGTACATACACACATACAGGTGTTGGCTGGGTCAGTGAAGACGTCAGTGGTGTAAGCAGAATCAATCCTTAGTATCAAATTGGCATCACACAAAAGTTTTGTATTGTGCTCCCATTCTTTATTTCTGTGAGGTCGTGTTGTTTTTATGTAATCTGTGTTACTATGATAGTTGTCAATATGCCTCCACATAATTACCACCAAAAACAAGTACTGCCTTTTCAAAACAACCTGACATAAGGAATCAAGTCTCAAGAATGTTGAACATCATTCTTCATGTTACCAGAGGCTTTCCTGATATATCCCATGCACAGTGATAGCAAGTAATGTTGATAGAAAGACAAATCATTGCCAATGTCACTGAGTTAAGAGCCTTTCTTTCCTCTTTCAAACACAAGACAGTAGAACTTTTCACTCAACCAAATGAGTTTCTGACCCAAATACAACTGTGTGTGTGCATGTGAGACATCTATTAAGCACAATGCTCTACTGAGGCAGTGTGTAGGTGTCACAGCATTGTATGATATAACTATATGAAGATGATGCTGTGTGTGTGTGTGTGTGTGAGTGTGTGGAAACGTGTATGTGAGTTACAGTTAGAGTAAGTAAGAGTAAGATCAAGCCTAATGAGAAAGTATGTGAGGGAAAAACAGGGTCACTAGGCGGTTAACTGTCACTGTCTATAAATAAAACTAACTTCAAATGCACACTGGCACACACATACAACCCTCCAAAGGTACAAATAATACCACACACACACACACACAAGCTTTGTTCCTTTACAGCAGCACACTTTGGTATGATCACAGTGTACTGATCCAGCTATCGGAGCACCAAACATCTATCTCATGGCATGTGACTACAGCTGGACTACTGGCTCCATTCCCAACAATAACTGTGTAGTAAATCAAATCTTGTTCTTTTCAGTCATCCTAAGTTTCTATAAAGCGCTGTTCAGTTGTTTGAGAGACAAAGGTTTTGCATTACAATATTCATTTACAGTTGTACTTTGCAACAGATGAGTGAAAATATGTGCCAGTGGGCTGCAGTATAACTGATGCAGGATGGGCATCAGGGAGGTCGGGGGGTTAGGGAAGCCTCCTAACTGAAAGGTCATGCATTCAGTCTCAGAAGCAAGTAGGAATGGAAACGAGTACTCAAGTACTCGGTATGTACCCACCTACTCGACAAGTAAAATGCAACTCGAAATCTGCAAAGTGATTTTGCTTGTCTGAGACAACTGAAAAAACAATTTCCGTCCTTCCCACGCAATCCCTCATTTGATTCTTGCAGTTACGACTGAATCCACGGGGTGGTGCTGTAGCTTTCCTGAGGTTAGCTAAGCCTCTCTTCGTTAGTGGGATGCAAAATGGTGGCAGGCGCCTGCTACCTCTGTACTAGTGGAGCGCGTTTTAGTTCATTCTTTTTTGCTTATATTGGCTTTTGTTTAATTGTTACAGAGCCACATATTATTTGTACCATACAAAACAAACAAAAGCAACCACAGCTTTTATTGGTTCTATGAATAAAGGAAAGTCTAAGTTTCCACACATATCAATTATTTTTTCAATCCATCAATTTTTAAAACAACTTGAGATTACTGATTTTGTATGTATAGCATAACATCTACAAAATGCATATGCTTTACGTTTCTCCTAGTCTCCTCCCAAATCAAGCAGTCATATTTAAAACTCGATTTCTTTTTCCCTCTCTTTTATCCAGCCGTTGATTTCCATTCATTCCACTACAGCGTGAAAATTAACTTTCAGAGACTTCGAACTTTCTTCACACCAGTGTTCCATCACCGCAATAAAGTTCTGTGTACATGCACACAAACACACTCCGTCCTAACTCACCACTTCAAAGTCTCCTTCAGCAGGAAGTTTGCGGTTGTCTGCGTTGTTCTCTCCTCCTTTTCCTCCTCCATCATTATGACTATTGGCCTCTTTCTCCTTCTGCTCAAAGTACTCTAGGAAGGAGGGCTTGGCTGGTTGCATCGTCTCATCTCTCCCTGAATAGAATAAAACAGAATCAGATTAAGATTCAGAGTCACTTTATTCACAAAGAGCACTGAATACACAAGTATTTGTCATGGGGACACTGGTGCAGCACAATACTGAAAGCGAGCATGTGACACTGACTCACAACACATGTTAAGTCAGAATACATGTTGTGGTGAATGCACTGTATGTACCTTGGGCCACTGAGCCACCAGGACCCTTTACAATCATTTTAATATTTAACAGCTTAGTGTGGTTGGTGGTACTGTCTTTATCTCCTTGAACACATTTTTTTTGTTTTTTAAAAAAGGGCTCACGACTAATGGTGGTCATCTGCTAAATTAACCATTATTCATAATGGCCTTTCAGTTCATTCTTATAATTAACAAAATTTATAATTGTGCTTGGTTTTATGCAAACTTCATGAACTATAACTAATGCATCTCTCCCAGATCAATAACATCATTCATAATGTCAGCTTACTCCATTTTCAGCTGCAGTTTACCTCTTTACACAGTTAACAGCAACATTTACAAATCTACAGTTACAATTTAGGCACAATTTGCAAATGTTTTAAGATACCCAAGTGAAATCTTAGCTGCCTGCATTTTCTCATTTTGCCCAGACAACAAACAAACAAACAAACAAAAAAGACAACATAAAAAACCTGTCAAAAAATATTACACTGGTGGTTTGCATAAATGTCATAATTACTTTAACAATGACATTTAGTTACTTTGCCAATACTTCCACAGCCACAACGAGGTTTCAAAATGGCAGTCAACCTCATTTATATTTCTATTATGAACAATAACTTGAAAAAATAGAAAAAGGACAGCTTGCTGCTATGAAGCCTACTTTTGTTTGCATGTCAGTTATTTATTCATTTTTTTTACATAATGATAAACCATAAAAGGTGAGTGCTACAGAGCACTAAGAGTGATCAAATCCAATTACTAAAAAAAGCAGAACGATGACATACCATCAACAAACCATGCTAGAGTGAGCACAGTAAGATCAACAAGAAGAACAAAAAGGGAAACAAAAAAACAAATAAAAAGAATCCTAATAATGCAGGACAAAAATCATAGGGAGGTGAGTATGGTAATGAGTGGGAGGGTGTATGTGTGTGAGAAAGTGTGAGAGCCAAAGCAACCAACAATGAGAGTGTGTGGAGCTACTAGAGCAATACTTCAGCTCAGACAAGAGCTTGTCTGCTTTCCCGATTGCACCCGAGAGAGTTAATGAATACAGAGTAAAGCAACGGTGCATCAGTACAGCTCAGTGTTTGATGAATGACTTTAATAAGCTGCCCTGGTGCTGGCAGTGTGGCTAAAGTGCCAGCTACTCTGGAGAGATAGGTCACACTGTAAAAGGTGTGTAAAGAATGCACACCCTTAAATTTCCACGTCACTTCCTTGAATTTCTACATTATTTGACTCATAGACCATTGTATTTTTGTCTTATGCTGATCACTTTGAAATTATACAGCTTTACAGCAAAGTCTTCCTCATGTCGTTGTTTGGCTTTGATGGAAACCCAATAGTGCACTGGTACAGACAATTTCTGACGGGACAGTAAAGGCACATGCAGACTTCCAGGGCAGTTATGATACAAATGTCTCACAAAGAGCCTGGAATGATCCCAAACAGATCCAGTGTGATTTGGTGTGTGTGTGTGTGTGTGTGTGTGTGTTTAATTCATTTTTGTTGACTTTAGTGATTATTTTTTTGATTTGTCAATTAATCTACCAACTAATGTATCAATTATTCTTTAGATTATTTTTTTTTATTTCTTGATAAATATAACAATTACTTTACCCCAAATAAATTATCAAAATCTTTCTCGTGAAAATTTTAATATTTTACTGAATCATCTTCCCTTAAAAACAAACAAATGTATGATATTAAAAATGATAACAATGACAATTACTATTTGTAAAATACCTGATCAGAAAAAAGCTGGAATTCAAAGTCAAAAGGATTTCCGTGACACCTGGATTTTTAAAATCACTGGAATAACACGCATTTATGATAATCACTGGAAAAGGAATTTTTGCGAAGAAAGGAAAATAATGTAAATGACAGATTATAACAGATTGTAACAATCACAGACAGTAACAACAGGCTGTAATGTTAAGTGACTACTACTGACAGAATCATGTTGATAATGCTAACATATGATGCTTGCATGGGCACAAAAAGTAAACCAGGACAGCAAGCAGAGTTCAATTTTGCTTTTAAGTTGTTGGACAATGTCAGTTCACCTTTCCATCTTGCTAGAATCTCTTAGCTGACATAATCACATGTGGCTAACTTCCTGCTTTGTTTTCATTCAAGTACAAAGGCAATTTCATGTGTGTGGGTTCTCCTGACGAGCAGATAAATGAAGCGCTTTCAGTTTACTCTTCATACTTGATGCCAGGTCCTTCAGCAGTTGATTATGCTGCCGTGTGCAACCTTGGACAAGTTAGTGTTCAAAGAAACCAGGCACTCCTCTCCCAATATGGATGTTATGTCAATATAATCAGACAAGAGAAGGTCAAGCTCATTAAAACACATTATCTACAGGCTCTGTTTCTAGTGTACAGTGTAGTATTGTTGGATAGTTTCAGCCAAGCAGTCTCATTGGTCACAGATTTGATCCAACAGTGCTTCAAATGCCCATAAACTATGACCTGCTGTGCTTTTTGGTTGCTATGCCAACTCTTGTAGTAGCTAGGGAGCTACTAAGCAGTCTTGTTTGTTTTTTCCTTTTTAAATTCTTATATATGTAGGCTAGGCTACTTTAAAGAAACTTCTAACTCACATATGTTGGTTACTATATAGAACTTTATAACCACAAAATGTGTTTTTACTCTGCTCACTACTATTACTATTACTATCTCATAAGCACCATAAATTATTACAGCAAAGAAACTGTTTGTTACCATAAGACCACATATACTCTATGCTTGGAAAATGTGCAATATTCTGAGAACGTCCCACTTCGTTTCAGAGGAAAGTTACCCTGTTATATAACTCAGTTTAGCAAGTGTTAACCAGCCTCTGCTCAAGATGCTCTTTCCATATAACCACAAATGAGTGCATAGTATTAGACTGATAAGCATTTAAATGTGCACAGACACCTTGTGAAGGTTTAAAACAAGATTTTTCACTTTAAACCTACTTTAAATAACAACACTCTAAGCCAGCATTGTGTGCAGAAAATATAGCAAAGAGAACCCTCTGAATACTCTGGAAAACACAGGAAACACTTGACATGTTTGATCTTACAAGGTATCAGTCCTTTTAATTCTGTTGGAATATTTTAGAACTATTCAAATAAAAAAAAAACATCACATAGGTCACTTAAAAATAGATTATAGTCTAAAACATGAAACATAAACCTGAATCTCGCCTGAATGCTGTGTCTGGGTAGCTGAGACATGTCGTAAAATGGACAGAAAATGCCTCTATAATATACCTCACCATACTCAGGTGACGCCACACTGAGAAAAACACTGATGAGCTGACACACTGACACTGCTGGGAAAAGGGAAGAAGAGATAGAGAAGAGTGCAGAACAAACGAGTGGCAGCAGGAGGATGTAAAGAGACCAGATAACCTGGTACAGATTAGGACAAGAGAGTAGAACTGTGATGTAGTCCGAACATGTTTGACTTTTACATGTCCCAACAAGATTTCCTTTACCTTCCTTATTCACTTTTCTCCTCAGAGATCCCCCCTGCATAAGTCTCTCATCATAAATCTATTTCATATCTATCCTGCATCATTACTGCAATAGCCACTGCTGCACTCTGTTCCTAAATATAGTACAGCAAGGCAGAACAGTAATACACTGCAATGAAAAGCCTTCACATCCAAAATGTGTCACAGCAGTATGTCACTTCTGTATACAGTATAATGTGGGACTTCTACAGGAGTAACATCTGTAGTTTTAGCAAGTCTTGGACAGAAAAGCAGGCCATGATTACACCTGCCATTTCAATACCACCTGGCACATCCGATCATGCCAGGACACATTAACTATAAGGTGTGCGCACTTTCAGGACAAATCTTGGTCGCACTGACATCTGATCAGAAAATCTACATGCTGAAGAGGCCCGGCTCACATTGCTATTGAATCTTAGTTATGTGCGGACTTAAATCAGGTCTGAATATTGCAAGTAACATAATTATTTGCCAACCCCCCACTGACACTGCCTCCTGCTAGCTTCTGCACTCTGCATGTCCCACAATCAAAGATCAATGAAGGAACTGCCAATTAAAGCATGCAACAAAGCAAAACAGACAAAAGTACAAAACGTTTTTCAGCCACTTGGTGTGAAGACCTAAGAGATGATGAGTTATAATCTGTGTTCTCCCACTACATTTTCCTGTAAATAGCGCCAAGGTTTTGCTTTTAAAATACTGTGCGGGGAAAACAAAATCAAACCTCACATCTGACTCCAGAGCTTGGGTGGCATTATGATGTGTGGACATATCAGTCAGAGCTGATCTGAGATTGGATCTGACAGTTCTGACTGCTTAAGACAGGTGGAACCCTGGCCATGGAGAGCTGACTAGGGCTGGGTTAAAAAAAATCTATTTAATCGATTTTAATCTATTTCCCTTTAAATGGATCGATACTGATTCGTAAAATCCAAAAATCGATCTTTTAATTTAGCTAGTTTTTTCTTCTTTGGACGTATGGTGCAGAGAAGCAGCATGTGGTATCAACCCAGCTAGGTCTTGCGTGATTAGCATTTAGCGCTGCATTTCATGGCACAAGATCTCGTGAGATGTTGTCACTGCCAGCAGTCAAACATGGCTGAAGCAAGTACACCACTGAAGGCACTGCCAGCGAGTTTAAAACCTGATGTTTGGATATATTTCGGATTTAAGAACAAACATGAGGAAAACAACAAGTTGGACAAAAAACAAGTGATATGCATGATATGGGGCGACTGGCGACCTGTCCAGGGTGTTTCCCCTGCCTTCCGCCCAATGAGCGCCTGGGATAAGCTCCAGCAATCCCCCGTGACCCTTGTGAGGATAAGCGGTTTGGAAAAATGAATGCAAGATATGCAATGGGAAGGTAAAATACTGTGGAAATACGATGAATCTCCGCAACCATTTAACGAGACATCACCCAGAAACACAGTCGGCATGGCTCAAACAACCACTGTAGTATATTGCACAAAAGCTGTAAGACAGTTGCAGGCAGCTAAGTGAATGTCCTCAGTTTATGTTTGTAGCCACCTTATTTACATTGTCTGCCTTGTGATTTAATTTAATTTAAATTAATTCATTATCAAGCATTATTTCTGAGAATTTTTTTTTTTTTTTTATATCCAAGTAAAATTGGTGTTTTAACTGAAATATCCCTGACTGAATCGATATCGAATCGAATCTTGAATCGAATTGAATTGGGACCTTGTAATATCAAATCGAAATCGATCTGGAAAATCTGAATTGATACCCAGCCCTAGAGCTGACGGTGTCATTACAGGTCGTTACAGCAATCTGATGATCACTTAGTATTAGCTGTCTGAAATATAACCACATGCTGTACACTGCAGAGCTCAACAACAGGACTGTCTGATGGTCTGGGCACAGTAAGACACTGACTTGGGAAAGCTGATGAACCCCCTTATTTCTCACCTGCTGATAAGCCTGTTATTTCTGCCTCTATGCTCTGCCACTGACCAACTGTCCACTTGGCTGGGCCCTCTCTACCCAATCAGATAACACACCACGTTAGAGTCTGTCTAATTACTGTATGGAACAGACATGGTAGCAAGTTTCCGTGGGTTGAAGAAAACCAGACAAAGCAGAGTCATTTTAATTAGCACCAACCACTGACACATACACACACTCAATGTCCATATGAAAACAGGGCAGCACTGAGCATCTCTGTTAGTAAGGAAGCTAAATGACAACAAATCAGTTGGCTAAAACCACAACTGGACAGATGTTGTGAAGTGACAAAAATAACTGCAATTCAGGGGATGTGTTTATTAAAAGCATATTAGAGTCCCATTGAGCTCACTGAATTTTGTTTATAGGCCTCAGTGGAAGCAGATGCTCTAACCCTGGCTGTGTTGGTGCCATGTCTGGCCACTGAACTACACAGAAAATAGCTTATTTAGGACAGGTAAAGAGAGGGGAGAAGGGCCATATGCAACTTGCCACAACAGAATAAAACTTTAATAAAAGAAAAGTGCTTGATGTAAAGTTGCTATGTAAGACTGTGTTAGCTAAATGTAGTCACATAAATCTATTTGTCTTTACTGGTGTACATTTTATTAATTCTTTTTACAGGAAATCCATCCTCAGGAGTGATTTTAATATGAAGTGTTATAATTAACTTCCTCTGTGTACCCACCTCAAGCAGTCTTGTCATGGTTTCCCACAATAATCTGATATCTTCTGGGCATGAACATGTAGTGAGCAGCACTTGAACAACAAGAGGGTGAGTTTACCCAGTTGCGGAAACCTGACAGTCATGCCCCTACCACAAAACTTGATATGTCTTGCATTGTGGTTTATAAAGGCTACTGTGGACCAATTGGTGTCTCTCTCTTCCACAGTGGATTTTCCCTGTATGATTCTGAGTGATGAGTCAAGAAAAAAACTTTGCCTCTTTGATTCTGAGAGGCTGACACCTGCTGTCAGTCAAGAATGTTTTAAAATAACATTTCCTCTTATTAAACACCATTGTAGCTGTGTTGGAGATATGTTAATCTCATTCCATTTACATTTGCCTGTTATCTGTAAGAATACAAGAAAACACATCTAACAATAAAATGGACCCAGGAATGAAAGGCATATCAGCGATAGTTGTATTTTAAAGTGAAGTCTTCCTTTGAGATCCGGCAGTGCTTTGGCAACTCAAGTGTACTTGTCATGCTAATACAGCCATTCTGATTCTGAATGAGTAAGAGAAATAGTGCAGACGACAACAGGAGATGAATGGGACAGAGAGAGAGACTGCTAATGTGCAGTCTAGTGTGTGCATTTTAGAGTGGGATGGTGGCTAATCAGTGTAAATGAAAAGGCTTTTTATTGTTCAGCACCATTAGGCAAAATCAATATCTGATCTAATATCTTATCCTGCTCCTCAGGGCCACTTCTGCAACAGATCTCAGACATTAGCTCAGCGCACACACACACACACACACACACACACACACACACACACACACACACACACACAATGCTAATGTAATTATAAAGTCTAAATGTTCCTGTGTTAATGTGGTTTTAACTGCCAGTAGAGATCCATACTAACTCAATAGCAGGACATTAGACAGGACACTGTGGTGTGTGTAACTGTGCGTGTGTTGATATATATGTTGTCACTGTGTGTGAATCTTTGTGTGCAAGCTAATGAGGCGATTTTATGTGAATTTTCATATTAGCATGTGTTTGCATATGTGTGAATATGTGTACATTATATATCTACATACATACATACATACCTACATAGACAAATTTATACATACACACACACAGATAGATAGTGTGTGCATGTGTGTGTGCCTGTGCATGTGTGAATTATAGAGTTTATAGAGTTATAGAGTTTTCGCTCTTGTGTGTGTGTCTGCATCTCATGTGCGTGTGCTTTAATCAGCTCCATTAATCAGCCAGAGGTGTTGAGCAGGCCCATGCACTGTTACTCTGCAGACAGCTCATTACTGTGTGGTTCAATTCCCATTACTGCTGAGCATTTTGACCATTCCAAAAGCACTGCAGGGTGGCAAATTACCGCCAGCCAATACTGCTAAATTCTGTAAGTGGCTGCTAACCCCACAGTAACATTTTATCTATAATGCATCCATATGCTGTAAGCCATGTGCAGCTGTTTTAAAGATGAAAAATTCACAGGGATCAAGGCTGCACATGTCCACCAGTGCTTTTTAAATGTTGCACAGAACAAGAGTAAATATACAGATTTTGCAAATCAGCTCCTTCTAGCACCTCATCAGAGCTAATTTTGTGTGTATTCTTTGATGTATTCACAGACTTCACCAGTGCTGATTAACACAGAGTCCATCTCTTGCTGAGATGTTCTATCCCAAGGACTCATTAAATCCAATGGAAGCTCTCAGATTCATGTGAAATAAATTAACGTCCAAAGTATAGCAACACATTTAAGGCATTAATTGTGACTTGGATAAAATCTGGCTAATCAGCCAACCACTTTGACAGATTCCCATCAATTATCCAGAAGGCCTGTTCCTTTCTGAAACGGAAAAAAAAATCTAATTGGGAAAAAAATATATTTGGCTGGTGAAGTGTGAAAATATAAGTATTACTTTGGAATTTATCTGTTACTGTGGCTGGTGGACACATAATGCACTTTTTCTACCAAGAGGTTCAGGGGGCAAAGTGTGTGCATCTTGCTCTTAGATAAGAGTTCCAGGAGCAAAGCAAGTATCTTGAGCTGTTATGTGTGTGTGCGCGCTTTTCCAATGTAGCATCTCAACAGCAAACTTAAAGCAATTAAGGAGGAGGTGTATACTCATTCTGTGTGTGATGGAATAGAGCAAAAGTGCAAACATGAAAGATCAATACTGAGACTGATGATGAAAGAAAACAGCTTAGAAGAGGAAACTGTCACATGATGGAGATCAACAGTGACATAGCATGCAGTCCCACACAGACACAAACAGCATGTTTTTCTTTCATTTACTATGTGAATATTCTCTTGAGAGAGCAATCTTTTACTAATTTGTGTAAAGGTGCTCACTTTGGTTTTCAAAAATGGCACGCTGATACCATTATACTGCATCAGGGACTAAAACTCCACCCTGACCATACTACCACAGTTGCAGGAAGTGTTTTGGGGCCCAAGAACTAAACCCTCAGGGCAAAGAGAGGGGATTAGTTCCTCCGGGACCATTTTGAGGAGGTGGCTCCTCAAAATGGTCCCCATGTTCCAGAGACATATCCTCCAGGGGAAAAGGGGGATGAGTAACACATACATGCATGCAAGCACACACAAGCACTAAGTACATACAGGTACCTGCTGAGAGACTAATGCATACATATATACAGTCATTTACAGAGTCATCGGGAAGACAACGAAAAGGAATCCAGCCAGGTGTGATGGTCTGAGTGTGCCCTCTAGTGGCTGTAAGGGAAACGCAGGTCTGCTTCTCCATCCTCTATGTTACCACTGCTCTATGCATGCCCTTCCCTCGCTTTCTTCATTAGAGCAGAATGCCTCAGACTTAGTATCTTTCTAAGCTTAATTTCTGTCTGTGCCGGTGTGCATATATTCTCTCTTTCATAATGCCAACATCTGCACCTGTTCATTCTTCTAACACTCTGTGCTAACCAGTTCCTCACCTCGGGAGTCAGAGCTGATGAAGTTTTTCATCCATTGTGTATGTGTGTGTGTATTTTTGGGTCTTACTTTTCATGGTGCCTGCTTCTTCCTCATCTTCATCATCAGAGTTGATGACCATGGTCCCCAGTTGTGACTCCATGGTCCCCGTGTCTCCATGTTCAATCATGGTCCGCGCTGTGCTACCTAACGAGCCAGCAGCTCGGATGGTTCCCGAGTCTCCTGTCCCTGCCCGCACCATGGTGCCCTGGTCTACCTCATCCTCATCCTGAAACAGCACAGACAGAAAGTAAAGCCTCATTTCAACTGGATCAGTTTTAGGTAGCTGAGGTAGCTCCTGCAGTTTATTACTGCTGACAGCATGTGTAATTTTATTCCAGTATAAATGCATGAAGTCCATACATTTCCAATCTGGGAAACTAAAAAACAAGCACATCTAACACAGATGTCTCAATGGGCCTGTTGCTGGCATTAAAGGGAAGGTCATGGGGTCACCATATTGCCACGTTTCATCCTCTAGCCAACATGAATATGGTCACAAAATGTCATGGCATCAACATGGAGGTCCTCAAACAAATTTGTCTCTGTCCTAGACTTTCATCCCCTTGGGCAGTATAGATGTATTACAGATATGGCAGCTGAGAACTAACACATCCTAACATGGCAGAGGAGGGAGAACCACAAAGAAACTATCAAGTCAGATAGAAACAATCACAGTAGCAATTAAAGTATCTCAAGGTCACTGCTAAGTAAGAAAACCAGAACTTTTTCCTCTATTGCAATCTGATTGCTTAATTTGTACATGACATGATATTGCAACGTCTGTCGGTGAGAGACCTTTAGATTTTGCACTAATTAGCAAATATTCAGTGGCACTACATCAAGCTATTGTTTTAACTGCATGTCTGCAAACCAAATTCTTTTATGAGCCAATCAAGTATTTTGAATTGAGCTGAAATGAGCTAACATTGATGAAATTTCATTCTCATGCTTTAACAAAGATGGCTGAGGATCATGGCTGGGTCAAAAAGTGGGTACAAAAAACTCAATTATGCACTTGTTTTATCTTCCTTGCAGTACCAGGTGGGTGGGGTTTAAACCTACAAAGCGACTGAGATAGAATCGGCTATATCAGACTTACTTCCAAATAGCTATGTGACTCAGCCATTAGCTAAAAGCTTTGCTCCCAAAATCAAGTCTGGAGGTCACTGAGGGGGATTTCATATAGAAGTTTTGATGAAGTTTTAATGTAGTTATTTGGTGTGCTCCCAGTATTTTGCAACTCTGATAACAAATTCTTCCTCTGAGCTTAATCTATGAAATCTATTTAAAAGATAGATCTATCTATTTAGAACAAAGATGCAAAAATGAAATAAAGATAAAAATGCTTTAAGTACTGCAACAGCTAAACACATCAAAACAACCCAGGTGTGCTAAGTTGTTTTTCTTCTGTGTGTCCTACTTCCTCCCGTCTCTTCAGATTAATGCTTTCTGCTGGTGTGTGTCTACACGTGTGTTCTCTTAATGTGTGTGATTCTGCATGTCTGTACCGAATTGTCGTCATCATCTGCATCCTGTTCTCTCTGTTCTGCCTCCTCCTGTCTCTTCAGTTTGATCTCCATGGCATCTGTGATCAGAGCTCTGAGGATGGAGCTGGGCTTGGCTGACTTGATGAACGGATGCTGCAGAGGAGTGAGAGAGACAAAAAAGTGAGTAAACGATTGAACACACAGTGGGACTGAGTTAAGGCTGAGCAGACAGTGGAGAAAGAGAAAGGTTCCTACACATCTGCCTGGAACCCTAATAAATCCAACACCCTATTATTTATCTATGCATTTTCATTAAAACCAACACAATGATAAGTACACTCTTTAACAGACATCTCCTGGACAGAAGTGGTATGACAAACCAGTAGGGCTGGGACAATATGCTTTTGTCCCGATTCGATTCTGTAACGATTTTTTGGGTCCCGATTCGATTTAAATTGCGATTCTGATTAAACGAGTATTGCGATTCGATTTTACGAAGTATTGCGATTTTATATTTCAATTATTGTGATTTTCTTTCCTTAAACAAGAACAGGTAAAACCAAACACTTGACAATACAAAACCAATATTCTCCACTACACTGTAGGGGCGGAGATCTTTGCATATGAAATGAGCAATTGCTGTAGTTACCCTCGACGCCTTGTCTGCTCCAGCTGGGAGTTTGTGGAGAGTTGAATCTATTGTGAATCTACTGCCAACTGTGCCAAGGGCCGCCGTTTCGCTTTCTCCAGCTCGTTTTTTTTGTCAGGGTGGTGACGAGCAATGTGCGCCGTCATGTTTGTCGTGTTACCGCAGTAAGCAACTTGACCGCGACAAAGTTTACATACGGCTTTCTTCATGTCGAGCTCTCCTGTTCCCTGCTTTCTATAAAAACCGAATAGACTCCATGTGCTGGATTTGAAGTTGGGCGGTGGGGGAAAGAGTTCAGGTGGCTCTGTGGATGTACCCAGCTCGCCGCGCTCCGACATTTTGTTGTGTGCATTTTGCTCGCGTTCAGGTCACTATGGTGACCCATGTGCTTGTATTTCCGGAAGCGGAGTGCAGATGACGAAAAGAGACGGCGAGAACGAACACAACGAGCCGGTTTGACTTGATGTCGAGTGTAATGGCACAGAAAACATGGTCGTACAATAAAGACTGGTCGTCAAAAAAAAAAAAAAAATTAAATTAAAAATAAATAAATAAATATCAATTTTTGTATGAGAATCGATTTTTAAAAATCACCAGAAAAAAAACGTGATTAATATAAAAATCGATTTGGCCCAGGCTACAACTTTAGCAAATGTCATAATCATAATATTAACATTCAAGTGTACAAGAGCAGGTATATTTCAAACTATTTTCATCATGCTACTGCAAACTATGACATTACATTGATTCCTCCTTGCATTTACTGGTACATCTACAAATGAGTAAACTAACTTAATTTACCATTGAATACAAATAAATGGAATGTCGAAAACCAACTGTGTTAACAATTTAGGTAATGACATTAGTGGTCTGCTAACACCACAACACATTTCCTAAAGTAAACCATAGGCTGAGAGATTACCCATGTAGCATGGTTTTCAAGATTTCTGACCTAGCACTGAGCAACAAAGCCTACTTCTCTGCTAGCACTAACACAGCGGCAGCAGCAGGGTTTCACATAGTGCTACCTGTAGTAGGTGTGTGGCCGTGGCCCTGTTTTCTGGGTTTTTGACCAAACACTTGCTGACAAAATCTTGAAACGCCGAAGACCACTGATCCGGGTTTCGAAACGTTGGAGGAGGGTTGGTAGGGATCATGAAAATGGCCTGGAACCCACACACACGCACACACACATACAGATCATAACACACACAAGAGTTCAGAGACACATACGACAAAGGTATGCAAACACAAACATATTCACAATCACTAGTCAATACATGTATTCAAATACTTACTCATACTCAGTTATACTCTTTCATTCAAACACAATCTCCTATGTTCCATCTATGTCTTCATAAAGCAAAATTTCCCACTGTATTTTTTTTGCACACACATATCAAATTCTATTTTCTACACAATCAATCAATTAATTAACCAATCAAGAGGGAACCACATTTTAATTTCACTATACAACCTATTGTATAATGACAAATAAACTTCCTTGTATCCGTGTATCCTTGTATCTCACCTATAACACAAACACACTAACCCTAACCCTAACCCTAACTGTCTAACACATACTCTGACTCACACACACACACAGATACACACTCCCTCACCCTCATGGGGTGTATGTCTGCATAGGGCGGCTTGCCCTCAGCCATCTCTATAGCTGTAATTCCCAGAGACCAGATGTCAGCAACACAGTTGTAACCAATCTCCTGTATGACCTCTGGGGCCATCCAGAATGGTGTGCCGATCACTGTGTTACGCTTTGCCATGGTGTCCTGAAGGAAGAGGGAGGATAGGAAAATTATTAAATCCAAGAGTGCCAAGTCAAATGCCAAAATACTTGTGTCCTTGTCTATCACAAAAAATCTTCCCCAGAGAACAAACTTCTCAGGAGTGCAAACGGATTAAGACCCGGACTGAGAGATGCAGGAAACTTCAGGAAGTGTGGAGGTGAAGCATGAATCTGTTTGTTCTTTCAGATTTGAGTTCCTGTGACTATAGGATTGATTCCAACAATGTTATGCCAGGTAAATGGCAGTAAATGTTTGTTTGAACAAGTCACAGTCATCTTTTCAATTCTAAGTGGCAACATTTTTTCAACCTTAAATGACGTAAAAATGTATAAAAAAATATCAGCACAGTGATATAAAGATTTTTAAGAAATGCAATTTCTCACTGAATCAATTTTTCCCCCATTTCTGCAACTTTAATTCCCATATTTATGCCTAAAAACAGAACAACATATCTAAATATTTCCAGTTCATTAAACAGATAATGATGGGTTTATTTTTTCTTACTGTGAGCTGCCCAGCCACTCCAAAGTCAGCCAGTTTGGCCTGACCCTCTGAGTTGAGCAGGATGTTGCCTGCTTTGATATCTCTGTGGATCTTCCTCATAAAGTGGAGATACTCCAGACCTTTCAATGTGGCCTGCAGAATGGCTGCTATCTCCTCCTCTGTTAACTACAGGACACAAACACATACACACACTATGAATGAGGCACAGTGTTGGCTTATACTATATGTGACATATAGAAGTATTGCACTAACTATGCTTCTCACTTATTCATGGTCTAAGGGTGTTTTCATTTTGAACCATAGCTATGATATCAGAGGCAGACACTGCACTCATACAGAGTGCAGTGTGCATGTGTGTGTGAGTGTTACATTACCGTTTTGTTGCGTATTCGGATGATGTCAGACACTGATCCAGCTCCACAATATTCCATGACAATCCACAGGTCACTGTTCTTAAAATAGCTGCCATAATACCGCACCACATGGGGACTGCAGATGCAGACATTACAGTTTGATCATACAGTGTTCAGAACTGGTGCAAATTTACATTTGCTGCAGTCAGGTAAAAATTAGGGCTGTCAAAATTTACGCATGTGATTAATTTGCAGATCTTAACACATTATTAAAAAAATTCATGCAAATTAACACAATGTTGAACCCACTTTTGACCCTTAACATCACATGATGTAACACATGAGGCAGCGGATCTCTGGACATAAAGTCATATGGACAAACAGCAACACTGAAATGTTGCCTTGTCAGAGCACAAGTTTAAAAGATCAGTTAAATGACCAACATGTTTTTCCTAGAGCCTCCAGTGATGCTAGTAGTGTGTCAAGCAGAGATGCTTGTCTGTGCTTGTCCAACCTCACTTGTGGAGTTGGTAAGGGTAAGTCTGTCAACATTGTCTGTCACTGTAAAGCTATCTCTCATCATGGTGTAAAGCAATTAGGGTACTAGATCTGCTGCAAAATCCAATCTGGTGGAACATACAGTAAAATGCAATACAGAGACCCATAGAGGAATTGTACGTATGTCACATGTTACAAATATGGTGTTAAAGGGAAACAAAAAGAGCAGAGAGGGATACACACACATAAACACACTTAGATGCAAGTATATTAATGTACAAACGAAGGCACTGTAAAGTACCTGTTACACTGCTGCATGATGGAGATTTCCTTGATGATCTCCTGAAGGTCGGACTCCACAGGAACCTGTTTGATGGCTACAATCTCGCCTGTCTCTTTTAAATGGGCCTTAAACACACTGCCATACGACCTGCAGACACACAAAGACAGAGACTGAACACATGTTTGTATGAGCTGTGGTTGGCTGTACTTTTGAATGAGCTTGTGACCAACAAGTCACTGGTTAAGATCCCAGAGCAGTGAAAAAGACAGACCTTTCCCCTCCTAAAGTGCCTCTGTCAGAGTGCTTTTGAGCAAGGTATTAAAGGCATTCTCCAGTGTAGCTGCCCGATGGCCAACAGTGAAAACCGGTGGTATTACAGGACAGTTTTAAAGTGTGCATGTGTTTGAGAATGTAACCCCCCTGTAACTAACCCATTATTTTGAGATTACACTGAGTTATCAAGCATCAATTCTTATAATGTCATGATTATAAGTGTCTATGAATGCCAGTGGCTACTTGCTACATAAGTGACTCATCAAAATATATCCCACCCCTACACAATTACAACCAATTAAAAATACTCATCAAAACACACCTTGCCAAACATTCACATTCACATCACAATAACACACTCAATATTCACAACACAATACACGCTAATATTTACAGCCTCTCTCTCACATCTACTCATAATACCACAGAATGGCCTACTCACCAAAGATATGTGTTTCTACTTCTGACCTCAGTCATAATAATGACATCCCTAATAATAATTAGGGATGTCAGTCCTGACATCCCTAACAACACTACCAAAACAAAAACACATTATATACACCAAGAAATATGGCAACAAAAGTAACCAGACAAACCTGCTAATTTACTGAAGGGTAAGAACTTGTTTGCTTCATTTGATTAATTTTTCCTTATTTTCTTTTCTATCCTGTTATGCTAAACATACTTTGACCTTTGTGTGTTAACCTCCCACTCTGATTCCAGTCCCTGTATCTTTAGAATGGATGTGCCGCTGCCTCTGCTTTGCTGTAATTTCCCCTCTCTCTTAAGGGCTTGGTAGCTCATGGGGCCAGTGCTTAAAAATATTAAAATGTCTATCCCTGTCTAGTGTTATATGACAAAAAAAAGGCAGCTCAATAGGAGCATCAGTTCAAACAAAGGGTGTGCATTTCAACTAATTTCACTTGACAGAATTGCAAACATTTAAGCAGTGAAAAAGGCAACAAGAGACAAAGCCAAAATCAGATAGGGATATCTGGGCGCATTCTTCCCCAGAAGAAAATTCTTGTGATTTTAATCCACAAATGGGTTTTGGGGCATTTTGAGATTAGAGTACACCAAGAAAAGACCAATAAAGCCTTACTGATATAATAATATCATCATTTATTTATTGACTATATTTTGTCTGTTTAATCTGAATCTGCAAGTATAAATTAGCAGAAAATAGAGATACTCTAAGTAGAAGTAGTTCAAATTTGTAAGTATAGTACTTGACCAAATTACAGGGGTCTGAAATGAACTTTTATAGTACCAGCATTTAGGGCTACTGGAATTAAAAGTTACCAGCCATTCTGAATTTACACCAGCCAAGTTTGTGTTAGGTAGGGCTACTGTTAAAAATGGGTTTGAAACAGCATGACACTGACATGCTGCCCCACAACCCAATTTGAAACATGGGATTGGAAATGGCACTGTATTTTTAATATCTAAATGTTGGGCAGGTCTCTTTATTTAGGACTAGTGGACAGCAACAACTAAACCCAGGTATCAGTTTCAATTTATTTTTGTCATGGACCATATACAAAATACATTAATCTCAAACAATTAGAGGAGATGATTTGTATTAGATAGCTACTTTCCATTTGCAAGTCCTGGGCAGGAAAACACAGACAATACAAAACACAGTAGGTATAAAAATCCCAAACTGAATTCCATTAAAGTCAATTAACCTGAACGCAACACAAGATATTCCTCCCTTTCCAGTCAGAACCCACTTCACCACTTAATACCATGAGGAGGAACGCGGCCTCACTGCCTCAGACAGATGCTGTGATATTTATAGCCTGTATAGAGCTTGATAAATCAAGTTTATTCACCAAGCTGGCAGGTAATTTCACAACGTTAACTGCCAGAGTTCATTTTTGCCCACATTTGGCAGCTTGGTGGGTGTTAATTTCAAACCCTGTGTACTTTCCACCACTTATAAGTGAATTCACAAACATCATCATGAGTCACTCACTCCAAGCGCTGGTTAGGACCAGTGTGGCTGCTAATTGGGTTTGCAAAAACAATTCAGTCTCTAGAGAGTCACTGAGTACTACAAGCGGTTGAAAGACGGCGAATACCCCCCCACC
>OMLB01012671.1:4486-16958 GCA_900302555.1 Myripristis jacobus | reverse complement strand
TAGGCTGAGGCACATGCAGGGCAGGTTTTAGCAATGTGTGCAGAAAAAAAAAAAATAAAACACTCAAACAAAACAATAAGATGTCATCCTAAAAATCCTACTGACCTATTTTGCACTGTGTGCACGTTTGTGTGTGTGTGTGTGTGTGTGTGTGTGTGTGTGTATGTGTTGCAGTTTGAATCGGTCTTGTGTATGGGTGTGTTTGCGTCCACATGATGATGTGTGGTTGTGCATGATTGTACAAATTTGCCTGAGCGACCAGTTGTATTTGTACGATTGTATTGTGTCATAGTTAATTTACATGAGCACATGAATATGGACCTCTGTACGCATGTCTGTGTGTGTGTGTGTGTGTGTGTGTGTGTGTGTGAGTGAGATGATGACCCGAGTTAGAGGGATTTCTGGGAAAATAAATGCCAAGTTGCAAGCAGCAGCAGAATTCAATGTTCCGTTTTGGCCCAGAAAGCTTTTCCATGAGGCTGTCCGTTATCGTTCTCCCTCATTAACATAAAACACTTTAAATTATGCAGCAACCAGTCACTTAATTAGCTCCTCTGATACACGACCAATGACCCACATCCCTCTCCACACACAGGAAGGTCTCCCTCTCTTGTTTTTCTTCTCTTGCTTTTGCTCTTTCAGAATTAGGGAGCTGCCTTTCACTGCTTCTGTCTTACTTCTTATCCCTCTCAACTCTCTGAGCTTCAGTTCACTGGCATGCAATCATCAATGCCTATAATGTTGTGTACATTGTTTTTTCTCCCAACCCTTATTTGATCAAGGTGTGCTGCGATTGCCCCACCAAACCTGATGGTAATGTTGAGGCAGTAGGTTTGACATGGTTCAGGTTCGCAGCTTCCGGGGTACATCCAATTCTTTTTTTTTTTTTTTTTTTGTCCATGAGGAAAATTATTTGGGTTCTGGTTCCCATTTGCCAGTTTTGTCCTTTAAATATGTTGATGACATTTCAAAAACCACAGGGTGAATGTGTTCACGTTATGGACAGTCTATTTTCAAATACAGTGCCATCAGAAAGTATCCACACCCCTTCACTTTTTCCACATTTTGTTATGTTACAGAGTGATTCTAAAACTGATATAATATAGTTTTCTTTTTAAAAACCTACACGAAGTAGCCCATAATGATAAAGTATTCACACCCCTGGCTTAATATTTTGTTGAAGCACCTTTGGCAGCAATCACAGCCTCAAGTCTTCTAGGGTATGTCTCTACAAGCTTGGCACACCTGTTTTTGGGCATTTTCTCCCATTCTTCTCTGCAGATCCTCTCAAGCTCAGTCAGGTTGGATAGGCAGCGCCTGCAGACAGCCATTTTAGGTCTTTCCAGAGATGTTCAATTGGATTCAAGTCCAGGCTCTGGCTGGGCCACTCCAGGACATTCACAGACTGCTCCTGAAGCCACTCCTTTGTTATCTTGGCGGTGTGCTTTGGGTCATTGTCATGTTGGAAGATGAATTGTTGCCCTAGTCTGAGTTCCAGAGCACTCTGGAGCAGGTTTTCTTGAAGAATCTCTCTATATTTGGCTGCTGTCATCTTTCCCTCTATGCGGACTAGTCCCCCAGCTCCTGCTGAAGAAAAACATCCCCAGAGCATGATGCTGCCACCACCATGCTTCATAGTAGGGTTGGTGTTAGCCAGGCAATGAGCAGTGCCTGTTTTTCTCCAGACATGACGCTTGGAGTTCAGGCCGAAAAGTTCTATTTTGGTTTCATCAGACCAGAGAATGTTGTTTGTTTCTCCTGGTCTGAGAATCCTTAAGGTGCTTTTTGGCAAACTTCAAGTGGGTTGCCATGTGCCTTTTAGTGAGCAGTGGCTTCCGTCTGACCACTCTACCATAAAGGCCTGACTGGTGGAGTGCATTAGCAATGGTTGATCTACTGGATGGCTGTCCTGTCTCCACAAGGGAACGCTGGAGCTGCGCCTTAGTGACCATTGGGTTCTTGGTCACCTCTCTGACCAAAGCCCTTCTTCCCCGATTACTCAGTTTGGTTGGGCGGTCAGAGCTAGGGAGGGTCCTGGTGGTCCCAAACTTCTTCCATTCCTGAATAATGGAGCCACAATGGTTTTCGGGACCTTCAATGCTGACAAATTTTTTTGGGATTCTTCCCCAGATTTGTGCCTCGACGCAATCCAGTCGTGGAGATCTACATACAATTCCTTTGACTTAATTGCTTGGTTTCTGCTTTGATATGCACTGTCAACTGTGAGACCTTATATAGACAGGTCTGTGCCATTCCAAATCATGTTCAGTCAACTGAATTTACCACAGGTGCACTCCAATCAAGTTGTAGAAGCATCTCTATGATGATCAGTGGAAATTGGATGCACCTCAACTCAATTTTGAGCATCATAGCAAAGGGTGTGAATACTGATGCACCTGTTTAAATGTTTACATTTTTAATAAATTTACAAAAATGTCTGAAAACATGTTTTCACATTGTCATTATGGGCTATTTCGTGTAGATTTAAAAAACAAAACAAAAACAAAACTATACTCAAATCCGTTTTAGAATAACGTAACAAAATGTGGAAAATTGAAGGGGTGTGAATACTTTCTGATAGCACTGTATATCTTTCTACCTATCTATATCTATATCTATATCTATGCCTATGTATATCAGTGTTTTAGTTTGATTTCAAAAAAACAATATCTTTTTAACCCTACAATACATCAGTATGTACACACGCATGCACACAAATAACACAATTCACTATTCTAGACACGCATGCATATAAATACCCCTCTCCACCACCAGCACACACTGCCTGTTAAGAGAATAGCTACAGTAAATAAGAAAGCTCAACAACTCCAGATGATGTCCTAATACACTCCACACTAGACCGCTAGGCAATTACTGAGACAAGCAAAGAAAGAGGGAAAAAGGGGGAAGAAAAGAACAGACAATCATAAGTGAGCACGCTACTTCCTCCATATATGAGATGCGTAGAAAATTAGATTTCCAGTGTCCCTCAGAATGTTGGCGCGATGGATTCGGAGCCATGGGCGTAATAAATGACCTTGGTGTTAATACATCTGTGACTCTCTCCTCTTCTCCCTTTTCACATCCTCAAACAGAGTATTGACTTTTTCCTTTGCTGAGTTTATTTGAATTTCTCATTATCTTGACATTTTGAGGGAGGCTCATCTTGGCTTATTGAAATCCTTTGGTTCTTTGACACATTGAGTCATGCTCTGAGTGAGGAGGAATCTTCTCTGAGAGAAAGAAAAGCCTGTCTGACACCCAAGGACTTTGGTAGCTCAGAAGGAATTATCTTATTTATCTTGAAAACATCTCTGCTTTATTTGTGATTTTGCCTAGTACAATATGAAATACAACCTTATTAGTGTGGATATCTTTGTATGGTAGAAAAAACGGCTTTGGATCGATTTACGTTCATGACTAACATAGGGTCACCAGCAGTTTTCTTAGTCATAGTTGAAGGAATCAGGAATCAGAAAAACTTTATTTATCCCAAGATGGACAATTCAGTTTGACAGTCCCCCAACTTGCATCAAATATAAAGTAGGTACAGAAAACACATTAGCAATCTAACACACACATTCAACTCACATTTTCATTTACATCCATTTCAGCCTGTCAGTAACCACAGCCCTGCACCTGGGAACACCCAACAACACCGGTGTGCTCTCCACCTACTCCAGACTATTGACCCCATTTAATACATCACACATTCATCATTTAAGGATGATGAAATTGAATACTGAATATAAAATTCCGTTTATGAACTTCCATTTATATTTTAATGAATATTTATTAGCCTAAATAATGATTTTTAAGGAACCTTGCATGGATGCTATTTTTTAAAATATATTTTTTGAAAACCTCACGTACCCCCTGGAGTTCCTCCACGTACCCCCAGGGGTACACGTACCCCCATTTGAGAAACAGTGCTCTAAACAACATCTGGATTGGCAGTCATCAAAGAGTAGAATGCATGAAGCAACACAAACAACATGTAGAATTCATAGTTTCATACTATAAAATTCATCCTGGCCACTCTTGAATGATGTTTTTTAACCTGCAAACAGACTTGTGCTTCTGACTGTACTTATGCTTGAAAGGCACTGACCTTTTGCATTATTTTACTTGTTCAGTCTTTAGTACAGTGATGCAAAACAGTAAGGGATAAAAAACATTGAGAACATTGTGTGGATGGAGAAGACCTGCCCCAAGTGGTGGCAGGTCAAGAAAAGAATGCAAACATACAGCTTGTTGTATCAGTAGGGTCAATTATTGTTTCCTATGGAACAGAGAGGTCTACATATGGATAACCTGTAGATGTTTAAAAAAGGTCATTAGCACCTTGACAATGCTGTGTCCAATCCACAGCCCGCTGCCGGAAAAAGACTACAACACAATCTGATGACACTACAAGGATGTGACAGCAGTTAAACTGTGATCCTGCCCTGGGAGGCTGACACCCTGAGCTGGACATACTGCACAGGGCAGGAGACCAGAGGCACTGCTGATAAGGAGGCTGAGTCAATCAACATGCTGCATCACCTGCCAGTGTCTGGAGAGAGACGCCGAGCTATTAAGAAAGCCACAGCACCTGAATGAGACCAACAATAACCACACAGACAAAAAAGTTAAGAGCTGCAGGGAAACTGATATCATGGCTTAATCTTGTCTTAGGATTTCATGTTCCACTGTGTATAATGGGCAGATTTGCTGACAAGTTGGCTAATTAGTCCCCTTACACTCCGTCAAGTCATTCATTAAGAGTGCTGCAGTTGCCTTGTGAGTGAGCTATGTGTCAACTAGATTGCAGCATTTAGCCCGACATTGCCCAGCTGTAGTTTTATGACCGTTTAATACCTGTAATCAGCTGATATCACAACACTTAGGGCAGCAACAGGATGACCACTATCTAACAAATGTTGACTTACTACACAAGTAGTCGTCCGCATGGTCCTTACATTAACTTACCCAACCAGCCCAGCTTTATTTTGGGCATAACAGCATCTGATTTCTGGTCCTGTAATTTAGTATGACACAAGCTCAGGACAATGAAAACACATGCATATTCTCCAGAGATATTTTCTGCCATACAAAAGAAACAGTCTTACCATACAGTGCTTTAGACACATAACTTCTCGTACTGTAGAAATGAATAGGGTCATGCTATGATGGACCACACATTCTCCTTGACGTTGGTTGTACTGATGCCAAGTACCTTTCATCAGCTCCTTCGTTCTCAATCACAGTCATAACTATGCCTTTATGGGCATTCAAGTGTTTTCTGATTAATTGGAATTATGTGTTCCAAACCAAGAATTTACATTGGTGAAGTTAAAATTAACCAATTCTGCCTCTAACCTGATCAACCTGATGCTCACATCACTGTTAGAGTGTCATTATACAATCATTGTCAGCAGTGGTGGTCAAAACAAAACATGGAGGATTATAGCAACAACAGCAGGGAGACAAGATTTAATAGATACTGTTGGGAGATGCCTCAATTCAAGCCCTTTTCTTGCCCTCAGACAGGTGATGACCTGCCACCACGCCACTATTACCACAGCAAACTATTCAAGAAATGAATGTCTGCACCACTATGTCTTTACTTGTGATGATGGACTGTTGTGCAAATGACGTTTTTTGTTTTTGAGCAGCATGTTTGCAAATCTGCACATGGGTCAGATCTGTCCACAATGATGTCTGATACAAGTCACACACTGAGATGAATGTGAACAGTTGAGGCAAAAGGTTCAGATCTGAGAGAGAATCTGAATTGGGTCACCTTCAGATGTTGTGTGAACATAGCCTACAGACAACAACAACCAAATTAGTTTAAAAAAAACCCCAACATATTTCAATCATACCCCTTTTCCACAAGAACCTTAGCAATTATAATAGACCTTTTTCACAGCAGTTATTTCGTCATGATATTGCAGGGTAAATACCCGCAATTGTAGGTGTCACTAATGATATTAATTACTGGAAAGGCTTTGCTAAACTTTAATTAGTGGCATTCTGTGGCAGCATTAATTTATTGTTGTCCTCTGCTTCTGCTGAGAGCAGAAACTGTGTGAAACTGTGAAACTGAACAATCAATCATCCATCAATCTGTAGATCAATAATGTCCTAATGAAAATCCTGCAGTCTCTTAAACACACCAGTATGGTAAAATACTACCAGAAAACCTCTGTCTGAAATATTACATTTCCGATGCAACTGTAGTGACAACAGATATTGCAGGACCTAATGAACACCCTACAGAATTTTAGATTAGATGTATCAGTAAGTTAAAATCGTACCAGAAAACCACCGCATAGCCACCACCTGCTAGCTGCAGTCTGTTTTTGTGTCTGAAAAATCTCTCTTCCAATGCAGCTACAGTGAAAATAGACACTGCAGTTCAACAAGGTCCTAATGAAAATGCTAGTCCCCTAGACACATCAGCACGTTAAAATACTATCACAAAACCTCCCCATAGCCATAGTCTGCAAGCTGCAGACTTTCTGTCTCAAATATTACATTTCCAATGAAACTGCTGTGAAAACAGACATTACAGTTCAATGACCTAATGAAAGTACTGCAGTCCCTTGGACACATCAACATGTTAAAACACTACAAGAACACCTTTCCATAGCCACTGCCTGCTAGCTGCAGTGTGTCTGTCTGTCTGAAAAATCACTCTTCCAATGTAACTGCAGTGAAAACTGACATTGCATTTCAGTAAGGACCTAATGAACATCCTACAGTCTCTTACACACATCAGCACATGTGGAAATATTACAAGAAAACCTCCGCATAGCCACTGCCTACGAGCGTCAGTCTGTCTTTGTGTCTGAAAAATCTCTCTTCCAATGCAACTGCTATGAATACACATTGCAGTTCAACAAGGACCTAATGAAAATCCTAGTCTCTTAGGCACATCAGCGTGTTTTAATACTACAAGAAAACACTCCTACAGACACCGCCTGCTATCTGCAGCTAACTGCACATACTGCAGTTCAACAAGGACCTAATGAAAACCCTACAGATTTTTGGACTTGATGCATCAGCATGTTAAAATAATACCAGGCAACCTCCAAATAAGCATGGCCTGCTAGCTGTGGTCTGTCTGAAATATGTGGTTATCTATATAGCCAGTCAGCTGTTTTGTTCTATCCAGGGAAAATTCTAGTAACATCCTCATCAAGTCAGCTGCTGTGCTACTCCAGTGGAAATGCTGTTCAATGCCTTGCTCATGAGCACCTTGATACTAGTTAGTGAGTAGGTTACTTCATGTGACAGTTACTCACATTTTTTTACCAGCCAGTTCAGGGATTTGAACCAAGTGTCCTTTAATTGTGAGCCACGCTAACCTCTGTGCTGCCACCTCCTGTCATTACTTTTTGTGTCGACCTGTCTGTCTCTCAGTCTGTCTGTTATCTGTTATGGGTTTGATAGCAGGTTCCAATAAAGGAGGAGTCGTAAAAGCTGTTCTCAGGTCGGGTCTCATCTAATCCCCTTCATCCTCAGACTGAGTAACGGTGTGTATCTGGAGAGCCACATTGGTATATATCACTTTATTATCTGCTCTCTCCATCTTTCTGCTCTTTCACTTTAATATCTACCCTCTCTCTCTCTCTCTCTCTCTCTCTCTCTCTCTCTCTCTCTCTCTCTCTCTCTCTGTGGAGACTCGCTTTGTTCTGTCACTTAAATATCTACACTCTCTGCCTCTCCTTCTCTGTCTGTCCTCTGATTATTAATTCTTGCATGGATTATCAATCCTAGATGGGTCATTGCATCAGAAAGAAAGAGTGTAGGAGGACAGACAGGGTACAAACAGAGTGAAGGCTGAATAGAACAAGAAGGAGGCGGAGGAAGAGGAGACGAGATGAAGCCATATGTGCTGTGGCTGCAAGAAATATGAAGTTTTTGCATATTTTCTTGTGCTGCAAAAATTGTTTCTCGTTTATTTATTTGAATGTTGTTACTCTAACATCTAAGCAAAGACTTCTCAAACTGGTGTGGGAATTCAAGACACTTATGAAAGTATGAAACTCCAGTGACAGAAAAACCTAGTTTGCAAAAGTTTCATTTCTCCCATTCACTTTGGTAATATTTTCTCACTGGCAAATACATATCACAGCATTCTTTTCTGATTCACTCTAATTTTACATCCCTTTCCAGAAAATTTTATACTGGCCAGGCCTTGTATGCAGGGATGAAGAGGACAAACGCACCTAAACTGGTTCACCAATCCAGAACATGGTTGATATAAAGCTTCATAAAATCACAATATAGATCACATTGATGTTTTATCATCATCATTTTTATTGTTGTTGTTGTTGTTGTTATTGTTGTTGTTACTCAGGGAGGGTCTTTTAAATGGGATAAATGATCCATCAACACTTTTGCAATACAATTAGCTGTCATTTGCCTTCTCGTGATCACCAGCTAGATGCCATAGTTTCCCCACCTTTTTATTTAACAGTACCTGACTTGTTATAGCCAGGCCCTCCATCCTCCGTGTTTAAGCCACGTGCCGACCCACTGGTCCCATTTGGATAACAGAGAAAGAACAAGGAGACAGCCAGTGAGAGATATTAAATAAATAAAAGTGGTGGCTTCAATTAAAGTGGAATCAAGAAAGCCATGTCAGTCAGCCTTCCACAGGATTAGCCCAGTGCTCCTCTGTTACTCTGAGGACTCCCAACGCTGTCTCACTCTTCTCTATGGCCGATCACTCCTTCTTTCTCTCCCTCTCTCCTTCTGTCTCTTCTACCAGCTGTTTTTTTCATTTACTCTGTGTGCTTCCTCCGTAACACTTTACTTGAAGTGGTGCACATTGTGAGCGCATTGTGATTATAATTAGCGTGTGGTGTAATAATACTCATAATAACACAATAGAGCAATAGTGTGCACAAAGCTACAGCATTTGACTTTTTGTGGAGAGCTCTAGCCTTTAGTCCTTCAGTCCTTTTGTGTTGTAACTTTTTCCTTATACATCCTATTGAGCATTTCCCTGAGGCCGTGAAAGGCTTAGCAAATCCGTTTGGTATAATTATAGTTGGGGATGGGGGGTACATGTCACCCTCACTTCTGGACCCTGTCCTCTCTGTCCCCCACAAGATTCTCATAATATAGTTGAACTAAAAAGAAAAGCTGAGTTTTATTATTCTTAATTATTACATGTTGCTTTGAGATAATAAAGACATTACCACGGGCCCTGCCCTGCCACCTCCACACAGCAGCTATAGAGGAAGTGGAAGGGCAGCGAAACGTGCTTTAGCAAAACAGCATTTCTCAAAAAAAAAAAAAAAAAAAAAAGGGAAAGCACATGCTGCTATTGTATCACCAAAGATTAATAGCACTTCATAAGTTTGCAGATGGACAAATGGCAGATGATTTCTCTTTCTGTTTTTATCAAATTAACTGTCCAGTAGATGGCCACAGAGACAGGTATTAAAAGCATTCCTATTCCAGATTTGGAAATCCAGATCCTTTGGTGTTTGTGGTCTAATTAGAATTATCTGATGATGTTTTGAAATGGAAAAATGGGATCTGGTTATTCAGACCATTCTGATCCACATTAAAAGAGACTGATACATTAGGGAGACACCAGGGACTGATATAGAAGTCCCAATCATTCATCAACTTGATGTCAAGTACATGAAGGACTGATAAGAGTGTGATGAGCGTGCGCTATCAAGGAATATGTATCTGATGAAGAACATTCTCACTATGGCCCATCATTAGCATATTGTGCCACTGACTCCAATCTTAAGAGTTGGAAAGAATTCAGGAAAGAATTTACTTTTTTAGACACAGCTACCCAAGAGATGACCAGGCGATTCAAAGGAAAGTAAAAAAAGCACAGCTGGCACCATCTTCACTGGCTTCAGACAGCGCCTTCCAATTGGTCATGGGGAGCAGATGCTGGAGCTGTTATTCCAGCCGTGAGCACAGCTTGCAAGTTTTATGGACTTGACGAGGACAAGTTATTTACAGAGTTGAAAGTCTTTCATGCATTCTGTTCTCTCCTCCAACAGTGAGGCTAAACTGTCACAAGGAAAATGAGGAGTACACTGTTTTTCCATCTACTATCTCCTTAAAATCAATGCCACAATCCCCATATCAACAGTCACACCGAAACAGTCCACAAGCTCTAACAAGCTGATAAGTTCAAAATCTCTGCAGTGAAGAACGGATGTCTGACCTGTTGCATTTTTCAACAGAGTGGAACATTCCAGTGGGTAGAGATGAGGTCGTTAACAAGTTCATGGGCAATAGGAGTGTACATGACTGTTGTTATTATCTGGCCTGTCAGTAGTCACAGCCAGAACATAAGTATAGCATTAATGATTCATTCATAAACCAATATTGGAGCAGCAACTACATTCTTTGAAAAAAAAATGTCCATAAAAGCACAGCTGAAGGTGTAAAGTATAAATGTGTGAGTGAAAAAGCATACTGTGTCAAGCCACATAAATCATTAGATTTAACTGAATTTAATTGAAGCCCCAGGTTTGCTTTTTATAACTTGGCAGCACCTGTTCTTATGATGTCTGTGCACACAACTGCAATGAAGGGCTGCCAGGTGATGTCCAATAACACAAACTCTGGCAGCCATATAGGCAGTTATCATCTCTCAGATCACTTGGTGATTATTAAGATCTGTCTGTACAGACGGTCAGTTAAAGTTCCTCTTCTTTGTTCTTCACAGCACGTATGTGACAGTAACACCTTTGCATGTAAAAAACTGCCTTGTTTTTGCTCCAAACAGCATGGGATTAGCATAAAGGGGGCATGTCTGCAAAGGGGACACTGCGGGTGCCCATAGAACCTGTTTTCATTTAGAGATCTGGAGGTCAGAGGTCAAAGAACCCTCTGAAAATGGCCATGCCAGTTTTTTCCTCGCAAAGATTTTGCCTAATTTTGAAGCAACTACTAACATTTAGGCATACAGGCACATTGGGTTGTGGTTTTCTCTAAAGTGACAAAGACTTCCTTGTTAGTCGGGCGTTGTTGACAAACAAATTAATTTTGAAAAAAAAAAAAAGCAAAATATACAGTAAAATAACAAATTAAATTAGCTAATTATACAATTCTTAGGATGGGTGCTTCTTACACATGGTGTAGAGTTAGAGACAAAGGATGCTGTTTAGGTGTATACAGACAAGAGGTTGTCATGTTTGCTGTCCTCTCGCAGCATCAGGTCATCGTCCTCAGGCAGTGGGGGGAGGAAGGCCAGTGGCAGGGGACTGCAGACTGGGGCAGTGGGGCAAAGCTCAGGAGAGCCACTGTCATCACACTGCAAGTCCAGTTGCAGGGAGCGTTGGAAGTGTTTCCAGCACTGCTGACGCCCCATCAACAACAGAGCCCGGTGGGAGGCCACCGCACGACCAGGCCAGGCCAGGCTGCATTTAGCACGCTGCCATCCACAGCTATGCTGTTGTTTCACAGCACACAAGAAAAATTGATTCGGACTGGCTTCCAACCCTGGTTGAATGAAAAAGTGTATACACATGGATTTTACCATTACTTATCTCTGAATTAACATGCACCACAATAATCTTTTTAAAGGTAGGCTATTTTGCTTCCAAGTGGTTTCATATTTATGTTTTATTTGCCCACAGCCACTTAATTGATCTCCATGGTGGAGCCAGCCATGTCCGATTAGAGACTTAGGAAACAATTTGGTGATCCTATACTGTACAGAAATATTGTCATAGGTAGTACTTTATGGTATGAAGGACTATTACAGTGATTATAAATGTTTAGCCCATTTACTACAATTTCCCCACATTTTACATTGCAACAAACCATTTTGAAAATCATACAGGTGTACTAAAGATTTCAAATATGATTTTTTAGTTAAAACGCTTCTGCAACTAAGAAAGTCATCAGCTTTCATAAACCATAAATTCTGTGTCAGGCCAGCATTTTCCCAGGGACTATTTTCCTTGGCGGAGGGACTGTTTCAAGTCAATTTCACGTCATCAAAACACAGCAGTGCTGCTGCTTTTAAGAAAACTAATGTGGATGACTTTATTACAGTGATGGAATACTGGAGTGAGGAAAGTCTGAAGTCTCTGAAAGTTCATTTTCATATCGTAGTGGAATGAATGGAAACCAATGGTTGGATATAAGTTAGGAAAAATTAAAATTATGGCAGCTTGCTTTGGTATAAGATTAGCAGAAACGTGATGTGTATATGTTTTGTAGATATTATTCTAAATACACAAAATCATTGGTATTGTCCTTTAGCTATACAGTTAATCTCAGTGATGTTGTGGTTGTTAAGACTGAATATAATTTTTAGATGACTGTCTGATCACTACATTGTGGGGAAAGTTTTTTTTTATGCCTCTAATGGGTTCATAATCTCCTTGTAATGCATCACAGTCTGGGGGCGTGCAGCGGCATAATGGGCCCAGTCTGTTGTTGGTTTTCTGAGTCGGGCTTGTGAGCCTACTGGCCAGACAGAGAGCCA
>OMLB01012670.1:0-10452 GCA_900302555.1 Myripristis jacobus | reverse complement strand
TATCAGTATGTGTCAACTTTAGAGGAATTTCACACACACACACACACACACACACACACACACACACACACACACACACACACACACACACACACAAATACAATCTTACCCTCTTCACAATGGTGTTTGTACTTTTTAGAAACTGTCAGTAGTTTTCTTATCAGTTTGTTTTCAACACTAGTGAAAGTCAGCGTTTGTTTAACAACATTTCTTTTAAGACCACCTAATTAAGACCACCTTTACTGAAATCATACTATTTAAGAATCAGAAATACTTTATTGAGCCCTGAGGGGAAATTGAGTAACACAATTAAATTTGTTAAACTGGGAGATGTACACTTGAAGGGCTCAGAGGCCCTTAAAGTCATAAATATTCAGTATTGTTCTGAATATTGTTCTGCAATTGTATGTTGCAGTATTTGCTGCTCCATTTGAGTGTAATACATCCTCTGGCCTTGTCATGATGATGAGTGCTTCACTTGTGTTCTTCTCCAAAATGAATGAAATGAATCTGGCCCAGCAAACAATACAATTTTGAGTGTCGGCCGAAAATCACACTTTTGTCATTGTTTTATGTTTATTATGTTTTTCTGTTCTATTTAAAATTGTGATACAAAAATGATCAGTCCTGCTAAAATAGTGGCTCGCATCACAATTGCAATATCTGTTAAATCTGTAAAATTAATCTCAGTATGAAACATTATGTGTAAGCCAACACACTGTGTTTACTGTTTCGGGGAAGCTGTTGCATAGTAACACTGAAACAAAGTAGTTCCATCAGTTGGCAAGCAGGAGGGCTGGAAAAAAGAGTGGAGTAGCAAATGCCACTGAACCTGAGCTATCACTTTATATGCCTTGTTCAAAGGTCTCTCAGTGCTATACACTGGGTGAGTGTGAATGGAGTGAGAGGAGAGAAGGAGCACATTCCCCCACCTAGATTTTCCTGTTGCGTCTGGGTTCTGAACCAGCCACCCTCTGGTCCCAAACCTGCTTCTCTAATCTACAATATGCCATCGCCCAACAACAAGCCTGTGTGTCTCTGGCCATTTGAACAGAAGCTGCTTTGTCTCTCAGCAGATAATGCTGATACTGCAACTAACTACTATTGTCCTGAAATGCACGCGCGCGCACACACACAGCCATCATTCCCTCCCTCCACACAGTGGCATAGTTTGGTTGTGAGAGGGTGAGATGCACAATGCATTCCAGAGATTAAATTTTCTGTTTTGCACAGCAGGCCTCCAACACATACAATGCCACCCACACACCATTTTATACTCTAACTTCATCCTTCCATCCTTATATCCATCAATCCATTAAGTAATTAATGTCATCAAATATATACCAAAGTAATACTCTAGAAACATTTTATTAGTACTGAGTGAAACCTTTGCCTAGTCATCATCTAAAAAGACTCTTATGAGTGTTTTCAGTGTAGAGTCTTAGTGTCACGTGATCTCAGCTCTGTTTCTAAGAATTTCATTAGTATTGGTTTCAGAGGGCTTTAGTGTCACATGGCTTAAAGGCATTTCATCAGGCTTCTGTCAGACCTGGGTCAAATAGTATTTGCAAATTTAACATGTAAGTATAATCTGTGGTATTTTCCTATACTTGGTCACACATTGTCCCAGCAGTTAAACAGTCTCAGCAGGAAAAATGGAAGAATCTGGCCCTTCTACATCTCTCATCAGTCCTTAATGTCTTTGACTAGTGTTTAGTCTAGGAGTGTCCGGACACTACTGAAACTTGCAGTCCTTATATTTTAGTGTTTTTTGTGTTGATGGTGTAATTATTGAAGCTTATGATTGGCCAGCAGAAATGATGGATTTCAATACTGGGGCCCAGCAGTTTGAATACAAACCTGATTGGCCCACTATAGCGCTACCACAAGGCGAACAAACCTGTAAGCGTCTCACATGTCTCAGACACCACATAATTGGTTACTTGCGCCAAATATGGTGACATTGTTGAGGCCATGGTTCTTGGTGACTTGCTGTAAGTTACTCTAGATAAGAGCAGGAGTGAACTGCGAAAAATGGTGATGTACAACCTGAAAAAGAATTTGTATATGAACCAGAATCTCAGATGTTACAGAATTTGAAGATTTTTTTTTTTTTTTCTTAAATCCCAGAGGCAGGCTACCTCTTTAGCCCCCAGTCAGTTTAAGTCTCACATGGCCTAAATGCTATTTCTGAAGGTTTCCACCCTGCCTGGAAACATTTTGGGATGAAGAATTGCTGCACACAAATACCGATGTACAGTCGCATGGGAGGGATGAGAATGCAGGAGCTGGCCAAAGGCAGAAGCCAACTGAGCTGGCTGCTCAGGGCATCTGGGGTTAGGTAGTGTGCCTTGCTTGGAGGCACAGTGGCACACACACGGAAACAGTGAAAGGCCACATTCTCGCATTCCTTAGGTGTTGGGAATGCTAACGACATTGCAAGTGTGTGTATGTGGCGTATGTGTGACCAAGTATAGGAAAATACCACAGATATTTTCTGCCGTCCCAGGACATGGAGAAAAATGTGTTCTTTCATCCTTTCTTTTTTCTCCTTTCCACTTTCACCACGCTCTCTCCCCCTCTGTCTGTGTAAATGCCATCATCGTTTGGGACGTGCACGTCTGTGTGCGCCTGCGCCGGCATCGGACAGAGGTTGCTCTGACTAACCGAACAGAAATGAACGAAAAAGCGTGATTTAATTAATTATTTCTCTCGTTCTCCTCCTTTTCCCCTTTCACATGCTCTCTTTCAGTCTGGCCTTCTGTCTGTCTAAAGGGCATTGTCGCGTGCGTGCGTGCGTGTGTGTGTGTGGATGGATGGATGTGTGCTAAATGTCATCGTCATAGTTGAGTTTGGAGGATTTTATGGCTACTGCTCCCATTGGGCTCACTAAGGAATGTATCGCCCAGAGTCAGACAGATCGACTGAGACAGAGTAGGGGAAAAGCAGAAAAGAAAAACAGAGAGACACTGATAGAGAAAAAGATGGAGAGAGAGAGGGGGAAGCAGACACATATCTCTAACACTGCTTTACTTGACCATACAAGAGAGGCTTTTCACTGGATAGCCTTATTCTCAATATCATGCCTGTCAAGTTTTAAAATGATGTTGGCAAACTAATGTACATAGTAGTCCTATCAAATGTGCCCTTTTTACACCACAGATGTCACTGAGGGTGTTGGCAACACCATGTAATAGATATAATTTTGCCCATTTATGTACAGGGCAAAGTTTGCACTTTCCAGCCGAGATGGTGCAGTGAGTTGATTTCCTAATGAAAAGTACCAAAAATGTTTTGCACTGGCATTTAAATCAAAGTACTGAACATTTTACATGATACCCAGCCCTAGGACAAGGGCAAGAGAGACTGAAGTTTAACAGTTTTAAGCACTGATGGCTGTTTGAGAAACTGATTTTATTTATTTTTAATGTGTGCTACTGCTCAACAGCCCAGACATTTATTTGGTTAAACAGCGGTGTGCTGTGATCATTATAAACAAGCTTCTGTTGGAAATTAATTCATGAAGGAACTGATCCTTTGTTTATATTTGGATTCATGGCAAACATACAGTGCATGTATGATTAACATGTTTGACAAAGGTTAATGCTCTGTGTCCCTGTCTCTGTCTCTCCCTAGAAACGTGCTAAGGGTCAGTACTTATTCTTTAAGGTGTGTGAGCACCTCAATTTACTGGAAAAAGACTATTTTGGGCTGACCTACAAGGACAACCATGAACAGAGGGTATGTATCCAAACACACACAGACACACAAATACACACACGATCGAGAGAAATTGTTCTGGAGTCAGCTGTAGAAATAGTAATATAGCCTACATGTTTGTGAAACAAGTCAGTAACTCACACAGCATGCTCTCTCATATTGTTTGTGTGACAGATTTGATCTTATACTGTATGCCCCTTATGTGTTTCTGTTTGCTCTGTCTTTGTCTTCCTCTCCTGCTCTCTCTAGTGCTGGCTGGATCCCACTAAGGAAATCAAAAGACAGATACGCAGTAAGTTCATGCCCACACTCTTTCTGCACTCTTTTCATTGTTATTTTTCCTGTCTGTCTGTTCTTCTGCCTCTCTATTCATCCATCCATCTCTCCCTGCACTCTACACTCTGTCTGATTTGGGGCTATGGCTTCCAGGCCCAGTCTTTGCTGGTGGTTTTTTTTTTCATCTCACACCTTTAATATTGATGACAGAATCATGCATAAAATATAAACTTAGAAAGAAAATAGGGCAAGTATTCCCCAGTGCATGGAAAACTAAATTGTAGCACAATGTCGTTATACAATACAAAGAGCTTAAGTAAATCAAGAGTAAATTCAGCAGGCCATGTCTGTCAATGATGTAAAAATGGCTTGAATTTCTTTTTACAATGTTCTTTTCTTATTACTGGCACGGAGAAGGCTGGCTCAGTCTGATGTGTTATATCTCTATGAAATTAAACATTTCACTCGTATCATGTGTTCTTGCATTCAGAATTGCCATACCTGTCTTTACCTTTCTGTCAGTCACCAGAACATAATTTATCACTGCAGACAGCATGACTTAAACAATGGAAACACAACCTTCTAACACTGCTGAAATTTACATTCCTTCTCAAATTGTTGTTTCTCCAGTTTAGTCAGTGTGAAATTTGCAAGACATCATGCCATTATCTTAGTTTGAAGGGTTGGCAACGTCATTATTTTGGAGGTTTTTGAAAATATGCTTAACACTATGGGCGACATGCAGGGTAGTCTTTTCAAAATGCTTCCCTTCCTTCCTCTTTCTCTTAATTTTTTCATTTTCTCTTTTACAATGTAGCTTAAAACAGACTTTATACTTTTCACTGGAAACATGTCATTTTGGCTCATAAAGTGTAACACTAGTTTAGAATTAGTTTGTGTGAAGTGTTTATGCCTGAGAGCGTGTGTGTATCTATGTGTGTGTGCGCGCATGCGAGCTTGTGTTTTTGTGGCTGTGTTTTTCTGTGTGTTTGCGGTCCATGTAGTAGGTATGTGCATCTGCCTATATTTGTCGTGTGTGTTTGTGTGTGAAAGTGAGACTGTATTGCTGTGCCTGTGTCTATGTGAGTTAAATACATCTGCCTCTTTGTATGTATGTATGTATGTGTGTGTGTGTGTGTGTGTGTATGTGTGTGTGCGCGCATCTGTGCATACCACACTAATGACAGGTTTGACACCATTCTACTCCAACCTGCCATCTGTCTATAGTAGAGGCCATCTCTATGTACTCTTTGATCGCGTTGGGATTTAATGTTTGGTCACAGAAAGATTAAAAATATTTTGGAAAGATTGATATCACATCTGCTGTGTATGCTGCGTTATTTAAGCTTTGCTAAGTCCCTGTAAAGAAAACCTTGTAAAATACAGTTAATACCATTGTTTAAGTTCCCCTATATGCATTTGTCCTCCATTAGTACCGCTGAGGATTTTGTCTTAAATGTTATGTAGGCTTGTACAACCAAATATATATTAAATCGCCTAATCACCTCACTTAACCTCAAAATTGCCTATGGTTAAATGGGGGAGTTCCTCATGGAGAGGTAGCTTAAGTGCACCAGTGGTTCAGCAAGTACTGAGCAAAGCTGGACTTCTGCATATGTAGGTTAGCAGTTAAAAGTAGTAATCCTTAGCATTTACCTAAAAATAAACTTCCGTTTTGCTATTATTGCCAGCTGATGTAACACAATAGTTAATGTAGTTACATCCAGTTCATAACAGCTTTTTATATTTGCTATTCAGAACACCTTTTAGTCCGTAGGTCTTTACTAGGAAAAAATCCTTCGGTGCACAATAAGTGATGTTCCTCATGGTTCTGTTAAGTTAAGGCTTGCTGTTAACACAACCTATGCAACTGCCTCTCATGTGACTAAACAGGGATGGTATGACTGCATGAAATGTGAAATGAAATGAATTTCCACCTACTTATAAGACATGAACAACACAAACAATGCCCAGCTTACTTTCTCTAATAAAATAGTGGCAAAAAGCAAATATTGTACCAAGTTGTGCACTGACCCTGCTGCCTCAGGATAACAGTGACATTTTGGCGCAGTCTTTTGAACTGCAAGTTCATAACCGTGCTGGCAGCTGACCACACCTCACACATTCCCATGCCCTGTGAGTGTCCTTGTGTTAAACTGTATGCTTTTGAGAATCCAGACAACCAACAGCTAACCACACCACAGGCATTACCATGTCCTGAAGATTTGTGAGTGCCTCGTTCACAACTTCACTTGCTTTACTTGATAAAAATGTCTAGTAAGACATCTTTCATAAATTTAACAAGACCACTGGACATAATTTTCTTGTCAGTTAATCTTTGCCTCCAAACTTTACATTTTCAAAAAAAAAAAAAAAACACTTTAAACTTAAACGTATGATCTGTTTTGATACGGCATGTACTCTAACCACATCATAGTTACATACTCATAAAATATATAGCTCTCGTAGACAAGCATATGCCATTTTCTCATGTAGTGCTCTTTCTTTTAAACATTTCATGAAACTACTGTGTGCAAATAACCCAATCTAAATTCATTTTAAATCTCATTTCATCCTTATGTTCTCATGTTCAGTTACATCATTTTAAGATTTTTAAATCAAATATGCAGTATCCTGTTATCTTTGTTCTATACATTTTCTGTAAAAATTGTCTGCTGTTATTTATTTATTTATTTATTTTTTAGAAATTTATTTCCTCAGGATTTTAGTTTTAGAGAGGAGGTGGCAGTTGAGATGTGGGTTTGTCAATTGCATCTTTCTCTGACCAAAATATGTCTTGTGTGCGGGAGAGGAACAATTACTTTGACCTCTTACAAGGTGGCAAGAATCTTATCACACCCACAGATCCAACCACTGTCCAGTCAGACAAGTTGTTAGGCATGAGGCGTTCCCCCTACCAGCCAATCACACTCTTTGTGTCCTAAATTGGAACCAGCGTGTCTTTCACTGAAGATGCATAAACTTTTACAAAAGATACAAGGTGAATCAAATATTGAGCTGTATGAAATGATATTTGAACAGTCAAAATCAGCTAAACACTGGAAGCTGGAGGAGAAAAGGTAAAATGAGTGCAACTAGAAATTAATATGACAGCACCATTCAAACCATTGCAGGTCTTAACTCAAAAATTAGACAAAAATGCAGGTGATGCAGAGATGTGTCTGTGTGTATGGAATAAGAGGAGAGAAGAGGTCTGTTGGGGAAAATGGGTAAAAAGGGGGAGTTTTGGAGGTCTTCATGAGGATGAATTATATTTTTTTTATGCAATATAATCATTTGATGAGGTCCATGTGCTCAATATAATTTGAATTTTAACGATGTTTGGAGACGCATGCATATTAGAAGCCATGTAACCAAAACATATGGTGTTAAGATGCTTGAGTGTCCTGTGTGAACCTGGCGTCAGTGTAAAAGTCAGGGTAAACATGCGCATATGTCATGGTGACTCTGAGGAGAAGAAAAGTAGATTTGCTTTTTGAGAGAAATGGAGAAAGGATTACTTATTTGTTAAGGTAAAAGGCAGGCCAGTGTGCCTAGTTTTCACAGGCTAAATGGTACAGATGAAGACATGGGGAATTCCACCCATTTATGTTTAAAATCCAGACTAACATTCATAACAGGAGATATTGAGGATATGAAGAAAACTGGAGCTGCTGAGAGCACAGCCATGCAGGCTAAGCTGTGATGGTGGTCCAGTGATCAAAAGCTCCACATTAAATATGTAGTGTGTTGCAATTTTCCCTCTGTGTTTTTTGCCACTCAGTGAGTCAGTGTCAGTGTAGAGTTTTCTCTTGGCCAATCGCAAGGCGTGGCCAGTGTGTGATCCATGGTGTGATCTCACTCTCTCTCCCTCTCACTGTGTCTCTGTTTCTTTCACCCACTTTCCCTTATCCTGCCTATGCCTTTGGGAAGCATCTGGGGCTGGAAGAGGGTCTGCGACTCTGTGTGTGTGTGTGTGTGTGTGTGTGTGTGTGTGTGTGTGTGTGTGTGGTGAACCCCCCTCACACACACACACACACACAAAGACACAAAGGTTGGTCTCCACTGATAAAACATTGGCCACAGATCAGGCCAGCATGATGGACAGACAAGGGCACAGCCTAGTGGTTATAAAGGGTATCACCTTTTTTTCAGCAGTGCTATTGTACAGCTTTTTATTTACCACATGTATTAACCTTCATGATCCAGGCTATTGCCACTCAGGGTTATTTTACACGCCATGTAATTCAGAAATTGTTGCTTCAAGCACACAGACACACACATACATGCTGGAGGAGTCGGGAGGCACCTGCAACTGATAATATAATAACTGCAGGATGTTGTAATAACTTTTGTAATGAAATATCCTGCTAACTGATATTGTGTTGTTTTTCTTTTCCTGACAATATGACAGTACACAGTTACATTAACTGGCCATCTAAGGGGTGTAACTTTTTAAAAGTATTACAGTATCAGTCTGAGGAAAGCTACTAAGGAACTGTTTCCTTGTGTAGTCTATCCGTCTAGATACTGTAGTTTCTGTGTTATTTGTTGAGGTTGCCAGTCTGCTGCGATCCTCCCCTGTCTCGCTTCACCCCAGCATCATGGGGCTGGATGGGTCCTCTTTTGTGGAGCTCAAACCGTCAAAATTTACATGTGAAAAACTCAACAGCAGCAGCTCTTACCAATAACAATGACACAGATACCTGGCATAATCCACAGCCCTCAGGGGTGAGGGGTTTGGTCGGAACTATTTCCTGCTGAAGAACATCGGCAAACTGTAGTTATCTGCCTTTTATTCATACTTGTCAGGGCCTGTTAGATACAGTTTGCTGATACAATTGGCTGAGAAGATATTTTAACATATTTTTTTATGACTTAAGTGACATTTATTACATTACACTCCCGTTCAGCAGGTGGGAGTTTGATGCCTTGCTCAGATATGATAGAATGGGGCTTGACAGTGGCTGCCATGGTGATCAAACCAGTGACTTTTTGACAACAGTCTTTCTCACCACCAGGCAACCCAATCCCTACAACCAGGCACCCATTATTCACCTCTTTATCAAAAGTTCAGATCTAAATGTCCAAGGGATTTAGTCAACGTCAAAACTTTTGCTCTTGTGCGATTATGTCTCAGGCTGTGACGTTATTGTGACATGCAGTGAAGATTTATTTTGACTTTGGATATTAATGAAGCACAAATGAGTTAACAGTTTTGTCATAACTCATCATAACAAACAAATTTTCTGCTAGGCACTATAAGGTAAATATCATTTGTTTTAAAAATTCTTTCCAGATGTGCAATGTGTCCCTTACTCATCCTCTGATTGCGTGATGATGTTGCATTAGTGTTTCTTTTGACCCGTGTGTGTGTATATGTGTGCGTGCATCATGTCTGTCTCTGTCTCTGGATGTCTGAGTGTGTGTCCCCATTCACCCTTTGAGTTTGGCTGCTCCAGATAAGAACATCAAAGTATTTGAATGCTTATCTGCCCCTGTTATAATTATAGCAGAGAGCCACAACAGTACAGGACAGGACCGCAGGCTGGTTTTGCATGAGAGGAAAGACCCGCATTGTTTTGTGCGTGCGTGCATGCATGTGTGTGTGTGCGTGCACGCGCGCGTGTGTCTGTCTCCCTGCCTTAACCTTGCATGATTAACTTAATGGTTTTCTGCGGTGTGTGTGCCACACCCGTCTCCCATGTCTGTGTGTGTGTGTGTCTGTGATCACAGTCTTTGATCGCCTAGCTGTGTTTGATTGGATTGGTACAGTGTTAGCTTTGTTTTCATGTCAATTTTTCCCTCTTTTGTCACATAATCAAATAGAAAGGAGCAGGTGGGGCTGTTTAACACCAGATGTTGCTTTTGTGCTTCATGTTACACGGGCTTGAGCAGGACAGTGCCCATATCAGCTTTGGCAACTGGTATTTTAAAGTATGGACATGAGGGAAAACAAGTATCTATTCAGGGTTTATGACATGTTGATGACACGGAGATGCACCGGATTTGATGAATTTCGGCCAGACAGTTCAGCATCACACGGTGTTCATTTGAAGTGAATCTGCACTCTGTCATATATTCTCAATTATACTTCATTATAACCCCAAAAAACAGCTGCCTCTCTATGTGAATGAGAGACCGACTGGCCTGACAAAGACTTGGAGAGAGCTGCACGTTTGGCTGCATATTTCTCAATGGGAGGATGAGTCTTCCAGTGATATATGAACTGCCCTATTCAGTGGTGTTAACAATCCCGCCTTGTCAAGGATGGGAAAATATGTGATTATCTGGTAAGGAGGTGTGTGTGTGTGTGTGTGTGTGTGTGTGTGTGTGTGTGTGTGTGTGTGTGTGTGTGCGTGCGTCCACATGTCATTATCAGTAACTCCAGGCCAGCTGCAGACAAGAGGAGGAGAGGCAGCTTCCTTATGCAATATTCACAGTGGCCCACCTGCT
>OMLB01012668.1:6486-16568 GCA_900302555.1 Myripristis jacobus | reverse complement strand
CGTTTGACATAGAACAACCCCTAGAGGCACCTCACCCCATTTCACTCCAGCAATGCCTTTTTTCTACTCTATTTGTCCCACTCTATTTTCTCTACTGTTTTTTTTTTCCCCCTCCTTCTTCTTCTTCAAGTACACCTCCTGCAGAGAGAACCTGACTAGTCAAGGGCAGCCTTACAATAGTAGGTCCAACAACTGTGAGGCACACATTGATGGGTGAGTGCTGTTGCATGGCAGTAGCATAGTACATGTCATGCTTTTGAGACAGGCAGCCTCTGAATGCCGGACAACTCCCCAGCACTGCCTCTACTCGCATTTCTTTCTCTTTTTTTTTCCATTAAATTATGAATCTGATACTGTATATACAAATGCCAGAAGGTTAAATACAGAAAGAAGCAAGAAAAGACATCCATTCAGTAGCAACTTAAATAAATAAGCAGTTGCAAAGTCTTACACAAATGATTTCAAATGAACAGTAGCATCCATGTCTTTGGTGGAAATGGCACTATTAAGAAATTGAACAGTGTTATAACTGAATTAAGATTTAAGTGACTGGCGAATAACAATTGGCATATCAAACTTACCATCAGAGGCATCCTGGTCGTTTAGTGGGCTAGAAGGCACACCGTGTAACTGTGAAATCCTGTGCTTGAATCTGGCTGAGTACCTTTGTTGCATATCATCCCTCCTCTCTCTCTTTGAACCATTTCTCCTGTCTCTGTCTACTAAACTATTTAATACGCAGAAATGCAACAAAACAATGTAACACTGGAAAGGAGGTGCAGCTGAGGATTAAATGACAGACAGCAGTATTAGTTTTTGCTAACAGAATAATGGACAATCTGAGACTTCTCTCTGCATCTGCTCATCAATGCAATATGAGATGAGGTGTGACTTGTGTTTTGACAGACCGCCACACACTGAAGGTGTGTTGCCCTCCCCTCAGCAGCAGAGTTCGCATCCTCACTTTGAATTATCCATTGGGAACACGCTTCATTCATTTCGGGCCCAATTATGCAAAAAGAATAGGAAACGAGCTTCAGCTGTTTTTCTGGACTGAAAATGGCGGTCCCGAAGTGCTCTGAAAAGTACAGAGGCCAGGAGGAGGCTATGGAAGGCCAAGCAAAGTCAGGCAGCGAACCCCACTTTATTGCATCACTGGTGGCTAGTGAAAGAAAGAAAAGGGGTGCAGTGCTTTAGTCCTGGTAAGATCACTGGCCGTACTGTTGATTTTCAGCTGGGAATCTGGGAATGATATGGGCTACTAGTCAAGTCTGCAAATAGGGAACATTTATGTCATCTGCAGGTCTGCATTAAGCTGGATTGGGGACAGGTCTGTGTGTCTGTGTCTGGAGTGTGGAGTGGAATTAGCAGTGATGCTAGACAGGAGTGGCGGTGCAGCGATAATGTGCAAGGAGAAACTTCCTTCTGCTTCACTGGTTGCTATATCAGCAGCTAGTGAGGAACCTGAGCTTACATTCAGGAATACCCACTGAGCTTGTGATAGGAGATGTTGCTATAGGTGGCTGCCTTGTCTTATTTACTGTGATCTTCAAAGTCTAGGTCTCTGCAGTTATATTTGTATATTAAAGAAGCAAACATTATCATCATGCAATAGGAAAACTGTCCATTTCTGACCATGCGAGCAGTGGCTGTGGTGGATCAGCATCATTTGTCTCAGCACAGGTGGCCTGTCCTTGTAAAGCACGGGAGGAAATGGGCACCCTTGCAAGGTGTAAGCCCTAGAGGGGAGCAGAAGGGGGTATTCATGCTGCAGCTCACTGTTTAACTTGCCCTCCCGGTCTATCCAGGCCCACAAGACAAGGAAATGAGCTGTGCATTTTCTCACATAACACCGCTGAATGTCCAAGTTAGGACCATTTAATATTAATGGCTAGAAGAAAGGTGTTGGTACAAAACGATGCTTGCAGCGTTAAAGCAGCCAATGCGGTGTTCTTAACCCACTGGGAGCTTAGTGGGCCATATCTGAACCCTGGAAGACTTCCAGTTGGAATAATAGGGGCAAACTGTGTGATAGCAGGAGACTCAAGAAGGCCTTCCTCTTATTCCCTGCTGGTCCATTTGCTGCTCTGTATGACAGGTTTCCTTTCTGTTCAAGTAGTTGAGAGACCAGCGGGATCAGGTCAGAACTTGTGGCTGATAAAAAAGATATATATATGTATGGAAAGATGGAAAGATCTGCTGCTGTGGGAGAGAGAGAGCGAAAGAGAGAGAGAACGAGAGAGAGATTGAGAGAGAGAAAGAAATTGTGTGCAGATGTGTGTGTGCTATAATATATTCTCACTATTTTGTCCCTTTGGCTATGATTGTTCTATAGTCTACTGGTGCAGCAGATTATGACAGACTAGTTTTAATCCCACTCAAAGGGGGAGATTGTAAGCCTGCAGTTCAACCTGACTTGTTTTGAAGCCCCTACCTTCAGCAAACTACCACAGACAAAGCCATTCTCAGCAGCACCTGTGTCCTGCTGTTCACTTGGTGAACAAAGAGTTGCACAGGTGGTCGAACCCCGTTTTTGTTAGTTTTATTTCTTCTTATTGTTTTTCTCCTCCTTTTCCTTCATCTGCCTTAAAGGAATATTCACTCCAGAGACCACAAGTCCTGGAGCAATCATATTTGGTGGATATGTTTCACATCATCCCCACTCTGCCGGCAAAAAAATGACATGTAACAGCTAGTTGATGACACTATAACAAATAATTTGATGATTATGTCATACAAATTTTATGGTCAGTAACTCTTGCACTGTAAGCCCCAGAATCAAAATTATTACCCTCAGATTCCTTGGCTGAAGGCATAGCACATTCTGGTTTTCAGTTCCACCATGGAAGCATTTCCACCATTTAGAATTTTATGCGAAACCATTTTTAGCTATGTCCTCTGTGAAACTGACCCAATATCAACACAGTTTTGCACACAGATTAAAGAACGTTCTAGTTTAGACAATCAAAAGCTTTTCCAGAGTTCTGAAAATGTTTGGAGGTGGCACTCAAATGAACTATAGAGTGAAGAATCTTGAGTTTCAAATTTTTATAGTTTGATAGAATTTTGACTGTTTGCCCATGCACAAAAGAATTTGACAGCAAAGACATGTAAACATGAAGGTATACACAATTCATCAGCACCTAAATGGTTGAGAACAAACATCATATAGACCAAACGTTCGCAAAGGATGAAGGAAGTGGAAATCTGTGGGGTACCGTTTCATCTGCAGTTCCACAACTCTGACATTAATAGTTTATCTTTGAGAAGTAGGACTTTTCCAAAATGCTGAATTAAGATTATATTCTCATTGTTAAATCATCTGCCCATGGGCTCGGACCCTGCTAATCGCCACTTGCAGCTATGTTTGTTAATGGTTTGATTTCACTGTTTTGTCTTTGTGCCTGTGTTCCCTTCAGTGCCCTGATTCAGCGTGCAAGCAGGACCTTCTGGCCTATCTGCAGAGAATTGCCCTGTACTGTCACCAGCTCAACATCTGCAGCAAGGTGAAAGCTGAGGTGCAGAACCTGGGTGGAGAGCTTATTGTGTCTGGGGTAAGTCTAACCGTATGGGGCATACCGCAGCCAGCCTGAATGTCTTTAATGTGCTGGGCAAAATTCTAGACCTGAAACAACACCCTTGGTCAATTTATGACAATTTTCTATATTCCAAACCCAGGGCAACTCCATGGTTCGAGGTCCTGATCAAGGTTTAGATATTAGATAAAGGGCTGCGTGTAGAGTGAGGCTGATGCAATTATTTCAGATTGATAACCTTTTAATAATACCAGAAAAATTCACAGCATGCTACTTTCCACTTAGGTTTTCATGGCAAATGAATCCTATTATCACAAGGTTTTGTTTTTGATGGAAAACCTCATGGGTTTGCTCAGACTGAAATTGATCAATTATCCTATATAGCCTATATCTGTCATGTAAAACTGTCATTACTGAAGCATTTTAATGTGCAGAACAGATGACCACATTGCTGAGCACCACAACCAAGTAGTCATTTTAGAATATTATTTCATTTCATTCATTTTCTTGAAATGTCTTGAAGCATAAATAGTTGACATAATAATTGTTCTACAAGATTAAAGGACGTCATCATTCAGATGAAGGGACATTAAGGGACATCATCATTCAGATGAAGTAAAATGTACTGCTTAGTTTGGCTAGATTTCTCCTTGTCCTCTATAGTTTTGTTAAGAAACGAAAAAAAGCTGTAATTCACATAGCTGACTACATGAAGGGTTTTCACCACGTAATGAAGGCAGTAGATATACCTAAGTGCAAACAAATGGAATGTTTTTTGTTATTACGCCATTCACTAGTAATAAGATTACTTAAAATAATAATATTTAAAATAATCACAAAAACCAAGCTCCTTTTACCCTTAGTTTGGGTTTTATACAGTGGCTTTTTGGTTATGATCAGTGTCACCAACCTGCATAGATGGATAAAAAAACAAAATATGCAGAACAGCATCTCAGTGCAATAAACACTGCACTGTTCATATTGCTATGGTAGGAGTACAAACCATACCACATATGACAAACAGCCTATGATAATCTGCTTTTTTTTTCTTTTCATCTCTTGAAAAAGGTTGCACAGTGTCCTTTCATGTGGGTAAACTGAAATTTGACAGTACATGAATGAGTCCATTTTCTATGAATGAATCCATTTTCTGTTGACATGGTTGGGGCATCAAGCTCTGCTGTCCCATGTTGTTTAGTGAAAAAGATGTAATCCTTTTTTGTGGTGGAGAATTTTCTCTCAGTGATTATCATTACAGTAGTAATAATAATACTAATAATAATACTGATAGATATTACGGTCAATGGGGTGGAATAATGAAGGCTATTTTTTTTATTTGAGCTGATCTTTTTTTTTTCTCACCAGTAGTAAGTGTGCTGATTGTCTAACTAGGCAAGAGAACAAAGTCGGACCCCACGGGCTGTCACAGGGAAGCCATAAAGCATGAACATAGTGATTTCCCCACTAACCTGCCTCACACAAACACTGAGGGAATGGCTTACTTCACAGCTTGCAAAGGAAAGACACAAGACTAGGCAACAGTGTTAAGCCAGACCTCCACTACAATGTGCATCACTGAGTCTGAACTTTTTCTCATCAGCAATTCCACATTTATTACCAACCCATATAAACATTCTGTGTCACTCCACTACTTCATGTCCAAGCATGCGTATTCATGTGCATGTACTCCAACTCAAAATTACATGAGGTCAAACATGGGGCAGAGGCGACATTTCCCACCATCTGTTCTGGTCAGTTTTATTTAAGCCACAAAACACAGCCTTTCAGCAATTCGGTCACCTTCGTACAAGATAGCAGAGCCCGTCAGCAGTTGCTGAGAGCAGGCTGGTCAGAATCAGAAAGTCTGTTGCACCAGACAGAGGGCTGCATGGGTCCAGGGAGCGTTTTCTCCTCGCTGGACACACTGACCTGGTGGTGCTTTTTGCAGGTGTCTTCTCCCAGCTCCCGGGAGCAGTGAGACCTTCTGTCCAGCACACCTTTTGTTTTCTCCCAGCCCCAAGCTTTAAAGGAGTTTTTCAATGTGGACTTTTTTTTGGCAAGACAATAAAAAAAGTAAATACTGCTGCTGAAAAAACTGTGAATTCTGTCATCCATAACTGGAAAGATCCGCACACATTCATATACACCAGCAAACACGCACACCAAACGATACCTGAAATTGGGACTTACCTTTTGTGTGTCCAGCCCATTTAGCTAGCCAAAAGAAACTCTCATTAGTTGGATATTTACACACGCAAGTTTCAACAGCTGGTGGTTGGCCAGTCTGTCAGTCAGTCATGATTCTTTCCCAGCACCGTTTCGGTGGACCAGCAAAAATGCGAATTCTTTTGATAGAAGAAACCATTTTAAATACTAACCAAGATGAGTTTGACATTGCACAATTTATTCAGCTATTATGCTGAGCCATGATGAGGCTCTACATTTATCTGCAATACAGCACCACCTGTTGGGGTTGAGACCTGCTTGTTCTTATGCAAAATTCCCACTGGTTATTTGGTATGTTCTGTCAATATAATTTTCATAATTTCTCAAGACTCAATTATAGTTTATTTAAGTCTCATTTCAGAGTCTTATGCCCTGCTGAGACTTTAACCTTTTCATGTTAGCCAGCTGGAGTCCACACTCATTAAATCAAAGCAGTTGACTTGTCTCAGCATGACGGAGAAGGGGGCCCACTGGCCACCGACCCTTAAATGTCAGCCAAACAAAACAGACGGAGGCAGAGGTACTCCTGACCCCTGCCACTGCTAATTATGAAGTGCTAAAAAAGGATGTCATGTAGAGGGTCATGTCTTATCTCGCTTAATTGCCAGTCACGGCAGACTTCCTCGGTCCTGTATTTAGTCTGGGAAAAGAGCATATCGCAAGAGGTACAAATTGTTGCCCTTCTGCGGCCCCCACACTGCAGCTCCTCATCACCATCCCCACCCTACTGAATTCATTGTTCTACCAAGTTGTCATACAGTATGGTGTTGTACATTTGTGCTGTAGAGTCTCTGCACTCTCAAAAGGCCTTATTAGAAGAAGAAAAACACATAGGAGCCCATTTAAGAACAGACTGGATATTATAATGTGGTTGTTAATGGTAACAAGTGGTTGGGATGAAGTTTCATATAGAGGTTATCCATTGGATGTTTATGAAGATAGTGTAGGACATTGACTCATCTGATCTGATATTAAATCTCTTTTTCGTCTCGGTCACTCCCATCCTGACATTCCTTTCTTCCATCTCTCCTTGCATTCTTGTAGCTGGACAGTGCCACCTCCCTGATCCAGGCTGCCAAGAACCTAATGAACGCAGTGGTGCTGACTGTCAAGGCCTCCTACGTGGCATCCACCAAGTACCAGAAGGTGTATGGAACAGCGGCAGTCAACTCACCCGTGGTGTCTTGGCGCATGAAGGCCCCTGAGAAGAAGCCACTCGTGAAAAGGGAGAAGCCGGAAGAATGCCAGACACGTGTCCGACGAGGCTCCCAGAAGAAACACATCTCACCTGTCCAGGCCCTCAGTGAGTTCAAGGCCATGGACTCCTTCTAAAAGAACGTCATGGATACTCAAGAAACACAACAAATCATGACAATGAGATCAACAAAAAAGAAAAACTCCCTTTTTACTTTGTGTTAACCCACCTCCGTTTGCCCTGTGTGTGCTTGGTGACACCTCAGGAGGACTACAGTACCTGCTAACCTGCCACACTATGGCTCCCATTAAGACTCTGGGTCTAATGGCCAATATGCAGCCAGCACGCGCCCAAAACACTATTTATTGTTCTTATTGTAGCTTAACATGTGAGAGCCAAAATGTGACACTAACAGAACTACTTTGAAAAATAAGGGAGAAAAAAAAAACAGATTAAACAGAACATATCAGAGGAGCAAGAGCAGCATTTTGACATAAAATTTGTGGCAGTCACTATTCTAGCTATATCATTACCATGCTACTGACTGGCTGCTTGTGTACGCATCTAACTGTCTGAATGGAAATCATGAATGGTTCAGTAGAGGAATTACTTTGAAGGGATCATGTCAGTGTTGGTATGTTCCCTTTTGATATTTTTTTTTTTCAATTTGAATGTTAACCTGTAGTGCTAGGAATAACTTATGTTTAAGATATTTGGAAGTGTCAGCATCCAAGTAATTTGTTTCCTTGTTCTTGACGATAATAATAATAATCAACATGGTGTTTTCTCCCGAAGCACACTTATGGCCTATTGTATTGCCTTTTTAAAATCCATTTATTTAATGATTACATCACTAACAATGGAGACCTTGATTGGATGTTGTGTAGCGTATAATTATAGCAACGGAGAGGTTTGACTAGTTGTGGTTTGCTCAGAGAATAGAATCCCTGCATACAGTACCTTTATATTCACCCTTCTCTAATAAATCCCTCAACTTGACCTTCAAAGTCCTATGTGTCTTTCTTAATGACGCACTGCCGTTTGGTCCTCTCTACAATAGCCATCAATCTGTACTGATCAGAAGCACAAAGTGGTTATTAGTAATACCATGTCTTAACCCACGGGATCTGAATTTAAAAAAAAAAAAAATAGCCATGCAGATGAAATTCCTGAAGAAAAAAAAAATCTAGTTGTACTAAAAGCTTCTAAGAATAGGCATATTGATCTGGGATTACTGTCCCTTTACATCACCCTGACTTGAGATAATTGGTCTCTAGGTCAGCACTTTTTTTTTTTTTTTGCTACGTTTGTAATATTTGATGTTGCCTTCCCAACAAGACTAGACCACAGTTTCCAGAAACATTTGCATTTCCGTAAAGTATAATATGCTTGGTATTGTGGTATGGTATATGATATTGTGCTTCCATTAGCCCATTAGAGATGGGCTAATGGGAAGGGTTAGAGACCGAGGCCCAAAACATCACCAGTCAGCAGGGCAAGAAACCCCAAGTTGTCCTGGATATAAGTTTTATATCATTTGAGAAAAAAGAAGAGAAAAAAGAAAAGAAAAGAAAAGAAAAGAAAAGAAAAAAGAAAAGAAAAAGCAGCAGTGGAAACTATAGATGTGTAGTTTACATCACTTTCTTGGTCTTCGCATATCTCCAGATCTCACTGCAGCACCCTTTGGTGTTAAGTGATGCCACTAAACTACCTTCTGTAGTTTTTATTTTATGGAGTTAGTGCCAGACATTCACATTAAAAAGAACTTATGTCAAGACCACAGTCATCACATCACGTCCTTTTTTAATGGGGCTACGTGCTTAAAGCCACACCCCAATCATTACAGTAGGCAGAGCAGACCAATTGGTTGCATGACACAACCTTAAACTCTTATGAATCAAATCAAAAGCATCGACAAGCATAATTGCCCCAGTAACGGCTTATGGGGCACATTAGTTAATCCAGTGGTTTCTCATTGTTAATGAATAAAGCTCTTTATGTCTCCACAATGCGCATCTAATGACCATTACACACAACATACATCAGGGATCTGTAGATCACCAAATGCATCCTGAGTTGAGGAAACGCAGCCATGGGGGAGACACTGGAAAGCAGTCCAGACCATGATGGAATTCATTCTTGGCTCTGGCACTTTATCCTGTATGCATCTATCTCCACATATAAATACACACACACACACACACACACACATACATACATACATACATACATACATATATATGTGTGTGTTATTTGTGGTAGAGGTGGATACGTGTGCTTGGAGCTGAATAATGTGTGCAGACTGTTGCACTAAAATGACTAAAATAGAGTTCTGTTCCAGTTAAACAATCATATCACTCCTGTACACACTCTGAAATGAAAATGAGAGAAGTTAATAGTCCCAAAGGCATTACGGTGATGAGCAGGATAAAGCCAGCTGCTACAATATGGTTTTTGGCCTTAGGTCTCTGGTGTCAGGTGCTTTCCTCCACTGAACACACTGGGGACTCAGCCATCTGTGCAGATGGACATCAGTGGTATAAGGGGTTCTCTTTTCTCTGCTTTATAAGATAAGATGAAACTCAAAGCCATTGGAAAGTGGATTTGAATCACTTTTATCACCCCTGATGTCACAGTTGAGTATCTTTTTACCTATTCACTAAGGTCTGAAAGATCAGAAAGGCCATTTATTGAATATGAACACTTTTGAAGAGGCACCTTAAGTGTTCTTGTAAATGAAGCTGGGGAGGTGGGGTGGGAGGCATAAATTTGCAGTTTTACTCTGAATCTCTTATTTGGGGAAATTATTTTGTGATACAGTACATTGCACTTATAGAATCCCTTATGAAAACTAAAAAATAAATAAATAAAAATCATAAAAAAAAAGTTTAAAAAGTTTTAAAAAAAAAAAGTTTCTCAGTAATAGAAAAATAGATATAGATGACATAAATATAGACATACACATGGATTTTTTTTTTCTTTGAAAGAAGTCGCTCAATTTTACTATATTACCAACTCTACCACGACTAATACTACATTTTTTTCTGCAGCACAAATTTCAATATTGCATGTTTTTTAAATTAAAAAAGCTATATATATATATATATATATATATAATCATTATT
>OMLB01012655.1:5569-18750 GCA_900302555.1 Myripristis jacobus | reverse complement strand
ACTGATGACATCACTGAAGTTTCTGCAATGGATGCAGAACCTTAATTAATTTTATTAGTAACACCTGTGTTTACCTTGCTACGTCATGTCAAAATGATGATGCTGTGAACAAGGCCTTTTGAATGAATGTTGCTGCAAAAGAGCATCATCAGCAAACTTCCTCAGCTAAATAAGTGGGGAAAAATATAATAATAATAATAATAATATAATACAAGTAGGAAAAAAGTTGAGGATGATCAAGAGAGGGAAGGAAAAACTAAACTAAACTCTACTCAGCTAAACTCAAACCTGTGATGTCTCTGTTTCAAGTCCCAACAGATGATATTATTTTATAAATCAAATAACATCCACTGTCATGACAGAGAGACAACAGGGCTTTATTTCTAGCCTAAGATGCAGACAGGTGCACGAACAGTTCATTCAAACCTCCCGAGAGGCAAGGATTTGAAAGATTCAACTCTTTATCTCACCATTCATCGAGTCACAGAGCGATACACGTAATCTGAGAATTAAGTTGTCTTGTCGTGTAAAATCACTGAAACTCATTTGAGGAGGATTATGGGACCGAAAATGATAGCTGCTGCTCGGGAAAATAAGATTGATTTATGCAAAGTGATTTTTACAACCGCGTGGATTTAAAGTTTCATAAGTCGTGGCCCAGAGGAGTGAAGTTTGGCTCCTCCGGTTGCTCAGAGGTGAATCTCGCTCTGGGCGACCACAGTTTCCCGTGGTGAGCGGTATCTGCCGCACGCAGGAGCGCAGTGTAGAAGATTATCTCCTCCTAAACAGGAAACCTTTGGCTGAACTCGCGCAGATCTGAACCAAAATCTGCCGCCCTCTTTAACAAGCAGCAACTCCCTGATAATCAGTCTGAGGTTCTCCGGTGGTCGTGATGCGTCTCTCGCTTCCTGGCTCCATCGTTTATTTTCTTTCCCTCTGATTGTTTTATGTTTCCTCCTCTCTTGTTTTCTCTCTTTCTCACTTTGCTTTTTTTTCTGTTTTTGTCCAGTTTTATCACTTTTTTTTTTATATATGCATGTCATTTTTTGGCCCTTTTGCTTGCTTTGGAACTTTAGCGCTTCAAGACAGCCATGCGTATTATTTTCTATGTAAACCGTCACACCAGCGGCAGATGTGTGTGTGTGTGTGTGTGTGTGTGTGTGTGAACATGACGCCCTGTGACAGTTCACGCCACTGTCTTATTTTCCAGTAACTCCCGAGGAAACAAGAAAGAAGCTCTATTGACTTTAATAAAATGTTGGACCAACCGCAGCCTGCTGTACAACGATGCTGTTTTTGTTGTCTCACCCTCCGTGGCTTTTACACATTCTTTCTGTCTGTCTTTTGTTTGTTTTTTGTTTTTTTCGTGCAGTTTATTTCTCTTTCCATAGCTGCAGAATTCAGGGTCTTAACTTGACAACCAAGCGTCAGGTTGACATCCTAATTCATTGAAATTTATACTCAGATTAAGAGAAAAGTAGTCAAAATCAACACGTGTACCTTGCATCTCCTCCAGCTGCGTGCACTTTAGAGCCAATCTGCATAAATAAACGCAGCACAATGTCTTCAGTGATGCCCGATGTGACATTTCGATGGTGAATGATACCTAATGAAGCATTGCATTGAAATAAATGTAAAGAGGGAGCATTGAAGACACTGTGTGGTGATTATTTTTTTCACAATAAGTTGTTAAGATGCCTGATTTACTGTCTGTGGCATGGAGACGTCTTTGGTGATACACTGTGTTTTCCTCTGTATTAGGAGTAAATTTCAGAGGGAGTGGAAGCTTTCAGCTGTTCAGTCTGCAGACGGGACTGTCAGCTGCGTTTTGGTTAAGGTCTTATTCAGGTTAAAGTGCATAGATTCAGCTTTGCCACCCTGTGATTGCGGCTCCTTTTTGTCAGGAATAAACCGCTTGATAATGAAATGTTGAAATGTTGAAGAATCTGTTGGCAAAAATGGATGAAAAGGCTCCAGTTCCGCCCTCCTCTTAGGACTGAGGTTAAACTTAAGACAGGGGAAGACGTTTTGATACCAGCAGTAACAGCAACAGTAACAGTAAGAGAGAGTGCTGCTCGTTGAAAGGCAAAAGCTGAATATCCAAGTCACAGTAACAGTTACAAGAAACAGACTCAGCTCAGAGCTTAACTGAGTGTCTCCTAAATGATTTTGATCTTATTATTCTAACCCAGTTATAACATTTTCATTTGAAACCAAGTTACAGGGGAAACTCAGCTAATAACTGGCTCCAGTTTGAAAGATTCCCCCTCCAGTCATTTATTAAGCCCCTAAAAATAATTTCTCTGTATCAATATTTTATATTTAAGTTTTTTTTCATGAAAAAACATCACTTAGTTCCTGAAATGTAACTCTGAATCTTGCCCTCATTAATAATGCACAGAACTATGAATATGCAGATAGTCCCCGCCCACCCTGCTGCCGGCTCACACACTCTGGTGTGTTCGCAGGGCGTGACGGTATCATCCTGCAACAGCCGCGAAAATCAGGCCCTTTTGGAAATCGAGCATAAAAAAGCCTCTTAGTTGCACTGATACTGTCCACGTGCAGCAGCCATTTCGAGTTGGTCGTGTTGGTCTTTTGAAAATAAAACACTTGAGTGGCAGAATGTGAAGGACCCATCCTGTGTGATAGTCACGAGAATCATCCTACATTTTATTTTTTTTCCCCCAACAAATCTCTTGCACTAATATTGTTCACATGATGCATCCATTTCAAGCTGGTCTTTATTTTTTCTAAAACAAAACACGACCAGCTGTCCATCAGCAGCACCTTGACCGGCGGAGCTGCTGCTGCTGCTGCTGATATGCAAAGCAGCGCCCCGTCACCTGACAGCTGATTGGCTGTGGAATTTATAACCAAATTTGGCTCACCCGGGGTCCGTCTGCATCTGACATTTTTAGGGACGTGCACACACACGCACACCTCCACCTTCAGCAGAGGAGTGCGAAAACACCTCTCGAGTGACAAACTGCACAGATCCGAGTCGGCAGAGTCAAGGCTGGCTATTTTAGGGAGCAGAAACAGAAGAGAAACGCATTTTTGAGTGGAGGGGGACTTTAAAGATCTCCACCTCTCTCCTTTTGCTGTTGTTCTCGCTCCCGCTCTTTACTCTGTCACTTTCTCACACTGTCATCATTTTCCCTTTACTTCCCCTCTCCCTCCATCTCCCTCTCTCTCTCTCTCTCTCCGTGTGACTAGATGTGAGTTGACAGACCTCGGTCGCCCTCTCAGCAGCCTTGCCCATTAGCTGTGCTTGCCGCCCCTCCTCAGCCGTGTCTATTATACAACAGAGTCGGCGGGCCTGGCGTGACCTGAAGACACGGCTTAATGCCAAGGAGTTTTCAGCCTGGTGGCAAATCACAGTCTGCTGACACTCTAACAACCTGCTCTGGGTTAATTAATGTTTGGTTACACTCGGCGCCGGCAACCTGCATCAGTCCTCAGGCGGGGAGGAAGGCAGGAAAATTGCGGCTGTGTGCGCTCACTGTCACCGCCTGAGCCGCTGACATGCACCTGCACCGCGGCGAATCCCTGCGCGTCCGTTGTAATTTCTTAATTGATCGACGGAGCGACGCTGACGCTGATGAGGCGGTTGCATGTTGCTCGACGGACAGCATGCTATTAAAGGAAAACGGCGTCTTCTGGCTGGAATCGGCTTGTCGGGAGGCTTAGCTGTTAAAGGGATGGTACTGATGGAAGTTTGTGTTGAGCTTCACGCTTTCCATCATGGCGCCTGAACTTTATAGGACTCCCTTATGAGAAAAGTAGCAAGATGTTTTACCAAAAAAATAAAAAAATAAAAAAATCTGTGACCCTAGAGCAATGGCTTGTGACATGGATTGTGCGGTTATGCAACACAATATCCGAGAAATGTTTTCGACAGCGGTGCGAGACTCCACTCTGCTTTTGTAATATTAGACCGTAATGCCTCGGAAGTAAGTCTCATGTATATGTAAGGTACAGAATAATTCGCCATACTTATAACCAGAGACATGCTGGGCAATATTCTTCTCTTTTGATGTCCAGGTATTAAGAGAAGGAACTAATTTTCCTCTGACACCACAGATTTAATTTACCGTGCCATAGCTGTACTTGCAATTTCCTTTTTTAATCCCGGCTTCGCTAATTCAAATATGTACTTAATGGAGCTTAAGCGTATGAACGAAGAGTGTTATCAATCTCAAAGTGTGTGTGTGTGCACTTTGCATGTGGTGTGTACGCCATTTGCAGGGCACGTTTATCCCCAGCACCTTACCATGCCGCATACATGAGCACTTATGTATGCGCATACCTGTCTGCTTTGATATAAATTCTCGGTGCAGGATGTGTGAGTGAAATAAAACACGGCAGATGACGTGAGCCGGGACGGATCCGCTCGACTCTGCAGTGATATCAATCTACCTGTGTAGAAATGTATAGCAATGTATTCCCGATGAAGGCGTGCGCAGCGAGGATAAATCTTTCACGACAGGCACAGATATAGATTAGCGCTAGAGGATTATTTTCCGCGACGTGCTCATAAGTCACCGCGCTCCAGCGGTCCATAGAGCCCACCTGCCTGAACCTCTTATCTCCCACAACCTTTGCTCCCGGTGCCTTCATGTCACCGGGCTGAGCCGCGGCGACCCGGCCTGAGCTCTGACGGCGGATGCAGCTGTGTCACGCGACCTCCTGCATCAGCCCCGCTGCCCTGATGCCAGCAGCCTGTCCTCGTGCCTGTTAGCGTCACAGAATTATGAATTCTTACCAATTTATACTGCAAATATGACGAATCACACACTGTTAAATTTTACACAATCCACATAGAATGGCAGTGGGAAATAAAACAGCTCCCAATGGGTTGGATTGCATACATTAGAGATGGTTGGAAACCATATAATGCATAAAAGAAGAATTTTATTTGCTATCAGTTGTGCAATCAAATACAAGCCCTTCAAAGTAAAAGCAGAGGCTTTTACACGGCAGCTGTTTCGTTGCAGCGTGTTTCAAGGTTGGCACTCTTCCACAGACAAGTTTTTTTTTCTCTCTCTCTCTTTTTTTTTTAATATTTTATTCAACATTTCATGCTCTGATGAGACTGACAATTTGTGCACAGAGGGCAAGTTTGTATCCAGGTAGCTGTGCCTCGCAATTTGCTGTGACAAGTGTTTCCCCGGCTCCGGAAAATGAATACGCCGTGAAAGAAAAAAAACGTATTCGAATTGGATGGAGTGAAAATGATATTCATCTTTGAGCTTTCCTGCCCCGTCTTTGAACCCCACGCAAGAGCCGCCTCGCACACAGTGACTTAACCGAATTCTGTTGTAGGATCGCAAGCTCTTCTGCACTCAACAGTGTAATGACTGGATGACAACAGGGGCACACACTCCCCCTCGTCACTCCTGCAACAAGTTGGGTTACTGCAAGGATGGCGTTAAAGCACCAGAAATATTACAGCTAGCGTTGTCTTCTTGAAAATGGGGCAGAATGCGTGTACTGGGATTGGGCTTTGGGCTTGTTTTTCCAGTTTGTCGCACAGGAGTCGGCAACATTGGATATTTATTTATCCATCTATGGAAAAAAATAAAATGTTACTGGGCTAGTTGTTGCATATGTGTGTGTTTTAGGCATAAGCAGGAGCATTTGGTGTATGCTTATCCATGATGTCCCATGATATACTGCAGGTCACTATGTAGATGAATGCACCTATGATTGGTTTTGTATGCATCCATGCATGGAGGTTGATAATTAATATTGTAAAAGTAAGTCTGTCAGAATAATTCATTGGTTGTTGTTGAGGTTTGAAGATGAACTAAACTGATACTGCTCTCTAAAGGATGTGGATTTGTTCTTTGTTGCCGGTGACAAATACATTATTCATGTCATACGTCTTCCCTCTATTGCCATTTGTGCTTTGCGTTAGTTGGCGATTTCGCGTGTGAAGTTTATTCTGCTGTCGAAACCGTAGGTGCTTCTCGATAAGAGCGCCGGCTAAACGCTCCCCTGACAAACGGCCGCTGACAGCCTCCCATATGGCGGCAGCATAATGAGTTGTGTGTTTAGGGGCTAAATCTGTAGGTCGCACTGCGCTCGCTGTCTCTCTGACCTCTCCGTCTCGCTGACCTTCACTGACTGTCCTCCCTGCATCCCGCCGGGCCCTGGAAATTTTCCGTGGTTTTCCCTCAGCAGCCGGACCTCGTTTTCGTCACTCTTCCGATCAAATTGTGCCTCGTGAGAATCTCAAGCGAGTGAAAATTAAAATTCTTAAAATTCACTGTATCAAGTTAAATTTTGCCAAAGTGCATTATTCCCCTTGGTTGAATTTTGAGCATCACCTCTTTTTGAGAAGGTAGGAGGATTGAAATGGAAAATTTTTGGTGTTCTACTTGACAAGGTTGGTGTGTACTGTATGTGTGTGTGTGTGTGTGTGTGTGTGTGTGTTTACCTCTCATCAACTATCCCAAACCCTAGTAAAAAACAACCTTTATTGTTAATTAAGTCGACTAAACTAAAGCTTAGCAAAGTCATCTCAGAAAGCTCAGTGGAAAATAATGCCCAACTGTGGTGTGTTTGTGTTTATGTGTGTGTGTGTCTCTCTCTCTCTCTCTCTCTCTCTGTATTTGTGTGTGTGTGTGTGCCTTCCCTGAAAATACCCCCCGCCACCCCCAGGCAACTCCAGCTCTCCTTGTTGCTATAAATAAGAATGTGTCATTAGTCAACTGGCCTGTTTAACAAGGAGTCAGAGCTTTTGCGAGATTTTTTGGTTTAGACTGAAGGATAGAAGTGAACATAAGGTGTGTGTGTGTGTGTGTGTCCAATGAAGCTAATGCAAGGTTTGAGGTGAAAAGCGACTTCACCTTTTATCCGAAAAGTTCTGACTTTGTGTCTGGTGTAGGAACTAACGACCGAATTTCCATGGAACGCTGGCTCTGAATGCTCCACGGCTCACATTTCCATATTCATACGCTGTACACCCCATAAAACACAGCGGGCTAATCCAGACTGCTCGGTAATGAAGTTCATTGGGAGTTGCGATAAGTCATGATGACTGAAATACAGTTCAATGCAATAATCGCCCGAAGCTCATTCAATTATGAAACAATGCTCGGGAATTCCCCAGTGCCCCGTGTAACCATTAAATTCATTAGCAAAGTACGGGAATTGCAGATATTTCCCCTCTTTCGTTTCTTTTCTAGTCTGCAGTAGGAAGACTTTATAGCCTTTGTGACTGCATTTGATAGAGGTGAACTACAATGTGCAGCTGCTGATCACCAATATTAACAAAAAAAAATCAATGACACTTTCAGAAAAGTGAATCTCAGTTTCCTTTAAAGCCCCTTTCCTCATGTATTTTACATTAGTTTCACGCTACTTACCATCATCCACATGGATTTAAAGATTAACGTCAACCCAAAACGAGCTGAGATGGGTTTATCCTCGGCCAAAATCCTTATTTATTACCTGAGAAATTGACTGACTCACTGTAACACACCATAACTTAAGTCTTTTTCAACACAAGGGCCGTGAGGATACGTATTTATGGATATTGAAGTATTTCTGTCGGTGAAATTATTCATTCTGCCTTTATCTGCCTCCTCACTAATTGGTCGAGAGTGGTTTGCTTGTACTGATGATTTGTGACATTTTTGCAGAAATAAATCCCTGTTCATGGAGGCTTTCACATTTGCGGTCCAAACACGCTAGTAACACTTTCGTAAGCTTGAGCAGTGGCTTAAGCTCTGTTCAGATTTGGTTTTAACATCCGTCTCAGGTGATCCCCATCACAAGTGGACAGTGTTAAGTGCACAGAAATCCTCCAGTCCATACGACCAGCATACATCGTTTGTTCCAACCCTCTAATTTGACCCAAAGGACTGTTTCCTCGCTTGTTATTCACCAGCTAACTAACCAATAAAAGTACTTGGTTAAGGTTAGGAAAGGGTTATGGTTATGGTTCGGGAAATTTTTGTCGTAATGGCCAACCTTCTGTCAGGGACATTGTGGCTCCTTAATACGACCACGGTGTCAAATTTTTCTTAATGCCCCAACATCAGGGGAAGACCACCGAGTTGCTCTTGTGTTATAGACTTTAGACTGCTGGCATGAAATTTGAATTTGGATTAAGTTTATTGTCTTGTTTGTTGTTGACTTGTTTTTTGGTGAGGTGGTGTTTGTCCATGGGGTGATCGAAAACAAAAAAATGAGGTTGGGCGCAGCTGCTTCATGAATGGGTCAGAGATAAGGAAAAGAACGGGCGTGGGAATATTGGGAAAATAGCATGGACCACAGAAGTGAGGGGGAGGAAGGGACCGGAGGGAGTCGGAGTAAATTACCGTGGAATCAAGAAACAAAGGCTGCGGTCGCAAATCCAATCCCAAGTGGTCGCTGGAGACGCTTTGGAGATGCGTGATAGTGCGGGTGAAAATGGTGATCTGTCACCGCTGCGTTTGTGATCGCATCACCTAAGATGGATGATCAAACCAAATCTGAATGAGAGAGAAGGATGCTGGGAGAAAGAAGCGTGTTTACGATAGTGAGTCTGATTTCATTTTAGTGAGGTAAAGTGTCTGCTAGGGACTGAGCTCTTGTGTTCCTTGACATTTTGTTGAAAAATCCTGGAAGTCAATTGATTCATTAATAAGAAATGTCAACTAAATTAAGCACTTTTACTCATTTAGGATTCAGTTTCATGAGCTCATGGTCCAAAGTAAATCCAAAGTAGTGACACGAATGCGGCTTCACTTAAGTGTTGAGAGTTCAGCGTGCACTGTAAATGATTTTGTCAGCGTTGTAATCATGATCTGTTCTCCTTCAGGGACTCTCTGCATTTATGGTTACATGAATGTCAGCGCTGCAGGCCAGATGCCGGAGATGGAGGAAGTTGTCAGTGAGAGGTGAGAATTAATCTTCTTTTAGCGTTGATATCTATTTGCGGAGCAACTGTTATGTATTCGTGGGGCACTTTTCTTGACGAGGTGCCAACTGCTGCACATAAAAGCAATCAAAACATGTCAGCACACACTTAGTAGATGATATCTAATCATGAGAGGCTCGGTAAAAGCTCTGAGGCTCTGGAAAGAAGAAACAGCATTTACCACGACACAGAGGGCTTTTTAAGATTCAACCATGCAACTTCCGACCTTTTTAACTCAATGGCCAGAGCAAGGCAAGGGTTCAGTTCCTACTGGGATCACCCATATCTAAAAATATAATAATTACAGGCACAAAATGGCAAAATGCTGTTTTTTTCTAATACCACAATTGTATTCTCTATGCTTGTTTTTCATTTCTTTTCTTGGTTAGTTCGACCTGCCCCAGTATGCATCTCCAATTCAGTTGAAGTGATTTTCTACCATCTTACTCTGAACAGATGCCACCAAACGATGACAGTAGCCAAGGTCCTACCGACCAAAACGTTGCAACAAGAGTCTCTTAGGAAGTGTAGACTGTGTGCGAGATTACTCCGAGTTTCTCCCATCGAGTGAAAGCAAACGATGACGAGGTTATGTGTATTTTGTCGAGTCCTGCGGGGCTTTTCTATTCATCCGGCCAAGCTCTTTTATCTTCGAAGACGTGATTTATCTGGTAAAAAGTCAAGCCCGGCTGTTGTGTGTAGGAATACAGCGGCCTCAGAGGCCTGCAGATGGAAAAAAAATGTATTTTTTCTTATCCCGCTTGCCTCCTCAAGGCCATTCTCATGTTGCATTTTTCTACTTCAGCTGAGGGAACGTCAGACAATGGGATATTACTGTACTCTGCCGCACACCGCCTCTGTAGTTATCTCAGCCCTCAGGCCTGTTGGTTTTATTAAAACAGGGATCCTGCTGAAACCGTTGGGTGGTCTCTTGCTGCTGCTTTGGAATGTAAAGAGTCATTTTATAGCTTCCTCAGCTTGGCCGACGCTCCTCAGCCTCGGGTGTGTGTGTTGTGGGGTTTCGGGATTTTTTTTTTTTCTTTCTTAATCTCATCACTCCGAAGGCGTACATGGACCGCTTTACCCCGATCTCTCGTTTTAATGAATGATCTGACGTCCACAGAGACTGATAAAAAAGAAGCGGAGAGACGAGGACAGATGGAAACCCGGAGACAGACAGATGGATGCAGGCAAAGGGAGACAGATGGAAAAACAGCTAAATACAGAAATATAGAGATGATAGATGAGGTTAAACAAGGAAGTCAGAAAAACAGATCCGAATCAGATCAGGCATTGGATCAAGATGAAGACCGTGTGCGTGTGTTTGTTTTTTGTATTTCTTTCTATACTTTTGAGGGACAAATGACCTTGCAAGGATGAAATAGATGACAATATTTTGCCCGTTCCCCTTCTTTAAGGACTTAAAATGAGTTAAGGTTAGGATTACGGTTAGATTTGGATAAGGTTGGCTAGTCGTTTTTGGATTTGAGAATGGGTAAGGGTTAAACTTTTGGGTTAGAAGATGAATGCAGTCAGTGAACGTCCTCACGAGTATAGTCGTACAAATGTGGAAGAGACACTCAGGTCTGTGCAGAAGGATTTATGAATGAGATCCAGCTCTCCGTCTGGCTGATAGCTGTAACGAGGAGCCGCTGGAGAGCGCGATAACGACACCAGCAGCGCGACTGCGATTTATGACGCAGCCTCGCAGCAACACATACAGCCAACCTGCCGCGTATCAGTGTCACACGCGCAGATGTTTGCACGGATGAGGTGGAAGGCCAGTGTTTATACATCTAGTCCGCATATAAAAGCATAACATTGTGGATAAAGATGAGCGCTTGTTGCTTCTGTGGTTGTTTTGACTGTACCGGAGTAGCCTGCTTTAGATACGTGGGCTAAAAAAATCACCAGTTCAAAACATCATCAGAGGAAAAGAGGCCCAGTTAGACCATCAAGCTTGGTCTAAAAAGTCCTTTTAAAGACTTTTGTCATGTCAATTTAAGTCAATCATTTCTTGTTGCTTTTATACAATAAAAGCTTCGGATCATCATTATTTTTGATTTTATAATAAAGGTAAACTATAATAAAAGCTGTAACTGCCACATTATGGTGTTGTTTTTGAGGCTTGATGTGGGGGAGTTTCTTTTTCCCTTCTGGAGATGTTTTGATGTACGCATGAAAACACACACACACACACACACACACACACACACACAAACGCAGATGCATGCACTGATCAAGCAAACTGCGGTCGTGTTGGGAGAGAGGGGATTTGGAATGCCAGATTAGCGAGCGTGGCTCCTAATCTGCAACCCACCTCTGCCACGTCTTACAACTCTTAATTGGTGGAGAGAGGAAAAAAAAGGCAGCACCCGTTGTTGGCTTTTTATCTTGAGGCAACGGGCCGCATTCGGATCCACAACGCTTTGTTCTGTGTTTTCGCCAGTCATCTGCCAAGTGTGCATGTATGCAGCATGTGTGTAATGCCACAAATTTGCCTTTCTGCTTAGATGATTCACCAGTTTCACCTTTTAATATCAAATTTGCTTACAAAGTGTCCTGCAAATAATTTATGCCCTCCTGAATTTCAAATTCGCCAGCATTGCTCTTACTTATAAACTCACTTCTTCTGCATTTATTTTTATTTATGGAGACACTTTTCACATTTCACAGTATGTACAGCATACTGTGAAATATACCTTCAAGCATAAATATTTAACATGAATCATTTAATTTATTTTAACATGAATCATTTAATTTATCTGTTTTGATAACTGCAGTTTAACATGCATTTGTACATTCAAGTGTTTCATATTTATGCTAAGGCTATTTAACGCAAACCTGTACTTGTATGTAGAAGAATCCCAACCGGCAGTCACCCTTATTTGCTAAATATATTACACAAACAGTACATTATGCCTTCCTATGTATAATTCTGCATTCTGAATGCTGAATTAGGCAGCACTGCTCCTAATCCATGGTGGAAAAAACTTGGCAACACTTCCTGTTAGCTTCATGGAGGATTAGGTGCCAAATTATTCATATCACACAATATATGAAAAGTGGCTGCCTATTTTTACCTTTTTAAAAGCATTTTTAAAGCATTCCATTCAGCGTGCATGCACCGGTCGTTTCTTGTGCTCGAATTATTGTTTGCCTCTTCTCGCTTGCAAGAGAATGCATGATACAGACTTCCTCCTGTGCACTGCCTTGTTAACACAAATTATTAAATATATCAATTGCGGCACCTGTAGATTTATAGGAAATGTGACAGAATGCACAAAGTTGCCTGTCCATCATTCCCTGCTGCTGAGTGTAAACAAAATTGCCCCGGTGACGTCTGCGGCACTGGCTGCCTGCACGATTGATTTGCCTTCATAGTTTGCTGGTGTGAGGATTGGCTCTGTCCTTGGGCTCCGTGTGTGGGAGATGTGACTCTCCGCTGTCTGTCTTCTTCAGGCCACCTCAACGTGTCTGTGAGTCAGACTGTTGTCCAAGTGCTGCTGGGGTTACATGATTATGTCCGACATGACAGCTCCGATTCTTCGTTTCCCATCCAGATTTGCAAGCATGATTTTGGAGACAGTTATTGTGGGAAATTATTACACCTCCTATAAAATCTTTACGTGTATGTGAAAGGATTCAAGCCAAATTTATCAATTTCGAAAACTGAAATCATGATAGGATTACATGCAGCTAACTGTGCATGCCTAAGTCCTCCTGTAAAGAGTTCTTGATTGAGACAGCGGCAGAGATGAAGTCGATGAAGTCGATACGCGCTACATGGGAAACAGGGGAGGTGGTATGGAGGAGTTTTAATCCTTCGCTAGAGGCTGTAGTCTTAACCACTGCTCAGACTGACAGGAAGACGGCTTAGCTCCTCCACAGCACCTGAGCTCAAACGCTGTTTCACTATTTTGTCACTAGCTGTCCTGACTTCTTCCACTGGACCGGGATCAAGGAATGTTACGATGGACATATACGTTAGGACAAACAAACTCCGACCAACTGCAGTTTTAATCCCCAAAGGAAGATCCCAACCTAGCCTACACACTGTTGTGAGGTTTGACTGGTTATTGTACTTTGTGTTTTTATTTTGCTTCAGGAGTAATTCAGAATCCTTCAGACCACCAAACTACTGACTTTGTCAATGTTGTCTTCATTGAAGACATTCTTAAATTTGTTTTGGGATTTCCACTCAAGATCTGGCAGTATGTGGTGGCTACGCACATCTCACCTATTGTTCATCCACTTTGTGGGCAAA
>OMLB01012642.1:16521-50831 GCA_900302555.1 Myripristis jacobus | reverse complement strand
TAGCTTGATCATTTCATCATTAATCATTGCATGACAATCTTTTATTAGTGAGGTTTGGCCTTGGATCGAAATGTAGCTGTTTTCTGTATGTTTCATTCATTTTTAAACTAGTCATGTAGCCTGTGACAAAATTATTGTTTAAACCTCCAAAATAGGACAGACCTTTTTAGCTTGCGGCCCTTGGACACAGCTGAATTTGGCTGAGTGGCCCCTGAGCCATCTTAAGTTGAGTAGCCCAGGTGTAGATCAAGACAACAATGACTTTGTGATGCTGATAAGACAGACATGGATACATTTGATTAGTAGGTGCAAAACTGTGCTTTACAGAGAGAGGCAAACAATCATTAAAGTTTTAATGTGCAGCAGACTTTTAATACATCGTTATTGAATTGTAATTAAAACCGTTACAACCTATTTCCAAGTGTAAACTAGCCTTCACTTTTGAGAAGGGCCGGGGCAAGTCACATGTTTAAATATATATTATGTCTTTGTTGGTTTATTTGGTGAATGTACACTGGCTTACAGAGATGTGTCCGTACCAACAGCCTCTTTTCAGACCACTCTAGTTAATCAGCTGTGCTTACATGCAATATTCGAATGACAGCCTGAGTGCAGTCTTTCGCTGCCACTCATTTCTCTCACCCATAATGACACTGTAAAATCTCTCAATCACTTTGAGAAGTGGAGAAAATGGCAGCTAATTGCAGTACACCAGTGTGTTTGGATGCAGCTGTAAGAACAGTCTTAGTTTGAAACAAAATCTACAGTGTATGGTTATTGCTATTGTTATTTTAAAAAAAATAAAAAAGAAGGGAGGAAGGAAGTTGCAACTGTTGAGTGGTTATCTTCACCAAAGCATCATAATGGAGATGAATATAAAATTCTACAAATGATTTGATTTGTTGCTCGCAGAGATGTTGTCAGTAATAATTTTTGCCTTGGCTTTCCTCTCCAGATTTTGATGCCAACAACATCTTCAGGGCCTTCTTCGGTGGCCAGGGTGGAGGATTTAATTTTGAATCCAGTCCAAGTATGTACACCTCTGCCAGACTTTCCCTTTTCAACATCAGACTTCACTACGTTTATTGAAAAATGGGAGAGAATGTATGTCTTTTTAGTGACTGTGCATTGTTTGTTTGTTTTTTCAGATGCTGGGCCTGGAAATTTCTTTTTCCAGTTTGGCTAAAGTGAAACAACGCACAGGAACATTGCAGCCCCGCAATGGACAGTATTAAATTGGACTCACAATCACCTCCTGATTTGTCTCGCAAAATCTTCCCGCACTATACTTTGCAAAAAAAATGTTTTTGGTAAATACATTCACCTCCTGAATTTACTTGTCACATTTATACTAACAGGCATTTGGCAGAAACATGAACAAGAGCAATTTAATAATGAAGGTAGTATTATCAGTGAAGAATTGAGAAGTTTGGATGAGCTTTTCTCAGAGCATGCTTGCATTCCCAAAATTCAGATACAATGCAGAATTGAATCTAAACTTGTAAAACTGCCACTATACCTTGATAGAGGTGATTAAATACTAAGGAATGCATTGAGAAAAGAAGAATTATAGTTAAATATCAGGAATAATGTGTAATATGACCTTGTAAGATGCTCTTGGGACAGACTGGCACTATATAGAGCTAAAAATCAGTAATGTCAGAAGTGACCTCAGGACAGCACTGCCCAGGTTTTATATGTCCAGGTTTTATTGGCATACCTGCAGACCGTGGGATCAGTCTGCTGGGATCTTTGTTTTTTTTTCATCTAGTCTCCATGCTGCATTGTACAGTTGACTGGAATGTAAAGCGTTTATTGTATTCATAATTTTTTCCTTCATTTTCCTTTAGATCTATTTATATTTATTGTATATTCTAACTGTAAGCAAACTAATGCCAGTGTTGATGGTTAGTTTTGTTTTTTTATTATTCTAATTAGTTGTAAATGCACCCCACCCATCCTCCCTTTGAGTTTCAGTGGCTATTTTTTTCATTGAAACAGGCCAAAATCATAATAGCTTTGCAAACCATTTTGTTCTTCAGCTGCTTCAAGCCATTTCAAGGAATATCCACCTCCACTCGGTACAGACCATGTTCCTATCAAATTATGTGGTGCCTTACCAGACTGAACTTAGCAATTAGACAGATACTTTTCTTACAGTGACACATTGATTCCACGACAGTACAGCCAGCTCGCCTGCACTTGCAAAGACAGAAACTAGTCTCGCTAAGCATGTTTTTGTGCTCCTTCTCACATCAGCCCAATAGAGGCAAATTCATTTTTGCAAGTGAAGACTTTAACGTCCCTGAATCCTTTTTTTTTTTTTTTTTAAATCCAGCCAAACATGTAGGACTTGATTCAGAGTCTTGTATCATCATCGGTCACACCTTGCTGTCACGCTGCTCCTTGTCATGCACGTTTGGTTAGTACAGCCCTCCCCTCTTGTTACACCTGTCAAGGGTAATGAGATTGGAAACGTCCCATTGTCATGGTCCTCCCACCGACCTGTGAATCATTTTGTTAAAAAAAACACATGTATGAACAAGAGACATGCTTTTTTTTATTGGAACAATAAAGATTTGTCCCGTACTGTAATGTTGGAGTTTAGTTTTGTCTTGTATATCAGCCAATCTCTGGCTGTTTTCACCTTCCTGTATGATCAAGTTTAACTTGAAACCTGATACTTATTTATTGCAGGTACATTTACCTGTATGATCAACCATTTTCATAACGATAATATCTATAATACATTTTATTTGTATAGTGCTTTTCTTACTACTCAATGACACTTTACGGTAAGAGATAAAAAATGACATGAAACATCAACATGACAGACAAGATCAAGATTCAAATAGATCATAGCCTATTTTAGGCGTTACCAAATGTGTTGAGGAAGTTTATAGATTTGTCAGATATATACATTTATTTTTTTGGACATCATATTCAATGCCACTGCCAGCCAACTGTGGGCGATAGTGATTTATTTGTAGGTGGTTTCTTATAAAGACGGTGGGCGTGTGAGGCGGCACCATGTGACTGGGTCTGGACAAATGGGAAGAGCCGGGAGAACGTGTAATCGGTCGCCAGATTATGGTGCGACAGAGTGAGTGAGGTGGCAACTGACAAGAAGGGACTCCGGCGTGAGAAGTGGCTGTAGTCTGTAAACCGAGCACCATTTACACACTCCAAGTAAGTGCCACCTTCACTGATATGGTCATGTTTTGTGTCGCTCATGTTTTTTTTTTTTTTTAAATTACTAGTTCGTCTTTCGGCTTCCCAGGTCAGGTCGCCTATATCAGGCTACGGCACCAGCGGTTAGCTAGCCTGTGCGTGTGAGATGCTGTCAAGTTTGCCTGCCAGAATTACGGTCCATGTTCGCTTAAAATGTTATAGGGATTAAGTTACCTGCTCTACTTTGGCTACGCTTGGCTGAAGGTGACTGCAAGTGAAATGTGGGCCGTAAAGCTTAGGTGATTTGACTTGGTTTCCCCTCACTAGTACATGAGGACCTGGGCCAGGGAGCCAGAAGTCACACTAGTCAGGAAAACGTAAGCTAACTTAACGTTAAATTATCCCTCCAAGACAGTCTGTTTGCCACAGCGTTAAGACCAGTATTTCTCCCTTACGCCTCGGTCCGTTGGCCTATCTGTTTACTGTTTCCTCTCCTCCAGGAAGCGGTTCCTTATTTACTCACCTGGAGGCAAGCTAAAGTTATGGAAGTTGTCCCGGCTAGCTAACTGGAGTTGAGGCTACAGGCTGTGTGTCGAGCTTGAAGTGGGTGTGGTGGTTTGCAGTGATGCGGCTAGCTCTCAGTTTGCACCGGGGAGGTGATGTTAAGACAAGTTAATCAAGCCGCAGCTGTCTCTGAAGCAATGCCCCCCTCGCTGGCTAACAGCTAATCCCCAGTCACTGTGCTTCCCTACAAATGCTCTTTCCTTCATCGCAGATGGCCCGTAGGAGCTTTTGGAGTGAGACACAAATTTCACGGTTAGATGAGTTCAAACAATGGTCAGGACCCCCCTGGATTATGACAGTGACATCTGCTTCTGAGAGCAGGACAGCGTAGCCTGCTAAGCTAATTCATAGCCAAGTAGCTAGCCTTCAGATGCTAGAGGTTAGTCATCCTGCAGGCTGCATTACTACACTGGTGTGTTCACACTCACAAAAACAGCCAAGGAAGCTATTGCTTATGCAGTAGCCGAGATACCAAACCCTCATAACATCTTATCAGTATGGAAGAGGAGATAATATGCATGTTATCGTGGCTCAGTACTTATCACTGTTTGTTTAGTGGTGGTGGTAATTGCACCTCAAGGACCAGCTGACCAGCAGGCCCTGCATGGCCTCCAGCAAGATCAGGTTGCTGTTTCTCATTAAGACTGTAGGCATTGGGCCAAAACATGACCAATTAATGCTCCTGTGTGTGTGTGTGTGTGTGTAAGTGTGTGGAGAGAGAGGAGAGGCAGTGAGGAGCTGGTCTGATGACATGCTGTGATGTCTGAATGTAGAGTGTCAGCACTGCCAATACAACTTGTCATCCAAGTGTAAATGATTCGCATTCTATTTCAAACGCATCAGACGTAGTGAAATGCCAATTCATGATTACGGTGATACTATCCTGGCATCCTTGATAGGTCTTTGGCAAGACAATGTGTCAGATGAAAATAAACAGTCTCTCTTTTTTTCCTTTGATTTATGCTGACTTTCACAAAGTCCTGTTTGGCAAGTCCCCTGAAACACATCACGTGTTCTGAATTCAGACTTTGGAGGAACTCACCCAGTTGTCTTATTGGTTCTATGGTGCATCTAATTTTTCAGTGTCTGTAGGTCAGTGTGCACATCATTACCCATGTGGCACAAAGGCTGGTTTGTTGGTTGAATGAAGGAGACCACAGCCACTCGTACTCATTGTAAATGCCTGGTTTGTGTAGGAGCCTGAGCAGATTAGATGTGTAGAGTGTTTTTAAATGATTTCGCCCTCAATTTAAGCGTTCTTAAAGCCATAACAGTGGTTTTGTATGTTTGACCCATTTACCCATTTTTTTTGATGCAGCAAACCATTTTGCAAATCATGTGGGGGTAGTAAAGATTTGACATCATATATCAAAATCCCTTGATTTTTCAAATTTGAATTTTTTGGTGAACCACCCACTTTATAATGTTCTGCCTCTGAGGCTGATAAAGTCATCACCATTCATAAACCACAGAACTGATAACTGTCTGTGTAAAGCAAACGTTTCCTCAGGGACTATTTTCCTGACAGAGACTGTTTCGCTCTGCCCAATTTCAAGTCTTTAAAACACAACAGTGCCGCTGCCATTAGGAAAACTAATGTGGGCAACTTCATTACAGTGATGGAAAGTTTAAGTCTAAGTTCATTTTAATGTTGTAGTGGAATGAATGGAAACCAGTTGCTGCCTGCATACTAAAAGTTAGAAAAATGATACTGGAGTTATAAAATACAACCACTTGCTTTGGTAAAAGATGAGCAGAAACATGAAGTATACGTTTTTGTAGACATTACATTAAACATGCAACATTACTGGTATGGTTCATGACAGCCTATTTGAGTGTTGACTACTGTTTCCTGTATCCAAGCATGAGGTGGCAGTTTGTCATAAATCTTCAGCCTGATGTCACCACAATGCATTGCTCCATCATGACAGTGACAGCACACAGGATGCTTTGTTTAGTTTTCTGTAAGAGGAGGTATTTTCATCAGAGTGCAGGTTTCAAATACCGATCACATTATCTTCACGTCACAGTCGCAAACATTTTTTAAGTTTGATATTCACATTTAATCGTTACATTTGTCCTGTGCCCAGCTTGGTTAAACAGAGGTGTGAGTTCTTTGAGACAGATGCACACTAACAAACAAAACAGACTGACACTGAAGAGTCATAATATTAATGTTTTGATCATGATCAAAGGATTCATAATATTGTTGAGCTACATAGTTTCCAATAATTAAGCTGTCATACCAGTTATTTCAGTCATCCTGATATAGCCTACTGGTTATAATGGCCTCCACATTTATGATTGATGTTTTGTAGGCCTGTCAGAGCAGTGGCATTATCCTAACGTAATAACAGAAGAATATCAGCGCTGCCCTTACCAACACATTGTCTCTGTACTGAAATGGCATTCCTACATGTTATGGTATTCATGTCTCATTAGATGTTGTCTTCTGGCCATTTGAGCATGTTGTTTTAAACATCTGCACAGTCCATCTGATAGTAATCACTTACAGTTTATAGTTAATAGCAGAAGGATTTAAAAGGAGAGTTGGTGGCAAGGCAGCAAAATGTTCTAAGGCTGCTTAGCTTGAATTCAATAAAGCTATGCAATTTTCTTTTATCTTTGTATTCTGCATTACAGTCCATACATTGCAGCCTACATTGCTCTTGGCAGTAAGTAAAATAAATTATAGTTATCCTAGTGGTTAGAATTGGCAAAGGTAACTTGTTATTGGCTGCCATTACTATTTGGGAGAGCCTTTTAAGCTCCACTGACCCCCTTTCTCTGACAGAGTATGCATAACCGATTTCATCAGAATCACTTATGTCCCATATGGCATGTACAAATGTGATTGTGATTGATGTGATTGCATTTTTCAGATATTTGACCTGAACACAAATCCCATTCATCTTATATTTTTTCCTGTTTCCTATCACATCCCTGAATAATAACCTAGCACATCTCTTCACATTACACGCTTGTTTTTATTTGACTCATCCATCAGCATCACATCTAAGATGTCACTGTGCTTGTGTAAAATTGAATATTCGCCACCTCTCTCTGTCCCAAGGTCCTGTGCCACCCAGTGCTGCCATGTCAGCAAAAGCCATTTCAGAGCAGACAGGGAAGGAGTTCCTCTACAAGTTCATCTGCACTACAGCGGCTGTGCAGAATCGCTTTCGCTATGCCAGTGTCTCCTCTGATACTGACTGGGACCGCCTCACACAGGAGCATCAGTGGCTGCTTACCGAGGTGAGGCTGCTGCAACCAGCAAAAACTTAGGTTAAAAGGGTCACTTTGCTGTCTAGGTTACTTGTCTCACTTGTGGCAGACAAAAGCACAACTAATGCAGGTTTGTGTTGGCATAAGCCTTCAGTTCAGATTCTTTCATAATGTTTATAATAGTGATTTTTACAGAATATGCACAATTCTGAAACAAAGAGACAAAGTCAGTGCATCAAATCTCAGACAGGATGAAGGCTGTCATGTTGTTAGGAGTATTTGACTAATACATGATTATTGAATGCAATAAAGATATAGATGGTTTAAAAATACCAGTGATACCAGTGCACACTTTTTGTGATAGTACACCACTCACTAATGCTTGATTTGTTTTCCTCTACCTGGTGAAATCAGAAACCTAAGGTTGTGGCTGCATTTCAGTCACTTGATATGTCAAAAGCAATGTTTTTGTTTGTTTGTTTGTTTTGTTTTTGTTTTTTTAAAATAAACCTAGGTGAATGAATGGGCAAGGGAGTGCTCTTGCTGTTAACTTAACAACTTTAACAATTTTTTCTCTCACATTTGAGAAACATATTTTCATACTTGTATTTCACTGAGTGAGACAAATTTCTCATGACATCTTAGAATTACCAAAAATCTGTATCTGTAGAGCAAAACTTCATTTTGTAATAGGGGATTTCTGTGATACCATTACCCTTTTTTAGCCTGGTGTCTGTTTGATGTGCTATACTGGTGGCTTTTGTCTTGCTAATAACTGTCGTCTGTCTTCTTCCCCTTGTAGCGGCTGGTTGTGAAACCAGACCAGCTGATCAAGCGGCGCGGGAAGCTTGGGCTGGTGGGCATCAACTTGGACCTGCAGGGTGTCAGAGACTGGCTCAGACCCCGCCTCATGAAAGAGACCACTGTGAGTCTACTGTTCCTCTGTCTGATGTCTTTCAGGCCATTTAGCTGTCTAGTCAACCCAGACAGAAAATGTTGTGAATGAATCTTTTGCTATAGTCATTGGGGTTCATATATCATTTGTTCTTCATCTCAGATGTGTTTCTGGAGAATATTCTTGATTTGGTTCTCAAACTTGGATGTCTTTCTTACTCAGTTTGGTATTTTTTTGCATTTTGTAAGCGAGTACCATAATCTTAGTGTGATTCTCTGGCTAAACACATTCTGAATTCGTTTGAAAATGAAGGCCTAGCAGTCCAACACATGTAATAATCACATGAGTATCATGTGCTATTATATGAAGAGCCAGTCAGCCAATCATACCTTGTCCATTAGTCCCAGCATATGGAGCTGCTATATGTGGTGGCAGTTGTGTACAGCACCACAAGACACATGTTTATGTATAGATCTGCCAGGTCAGAGGTTATGCCAATGAGGGGGTTTGGTGGGTCAGGTGGGGAGCCTATTCTTGTCTGACATCCAAACAACCCTGCTCTGCTGCTCTTAGAACAAGCAGTCACCATACTTGCTGCCTTTAAGCAAACTGTAAGTGAATTTATGCACTAGCCAGCTTTTTCCACTACTTGTTTTGTTACTCAGCTTTTTTATTTTTACCTCTGTGTCCCCATACAGGGAATTTGTACAACATGTCATTTTTTTGTTAAGCCATTTCTTTCCCGTTTAGCAGTAGTCTTTTCTCAACATGCATGTATTTTATGAAATGAAACTGTCTATTTTGACAGGTGGGAAAAGCAAAGGGTGTCTTGAAGAACTTCCTTATTGAGCCATTTGTTCCACATGCACAGGTAATGTGTCCTCAGTCCACATGATGCTTAACTTGGTCAGAGTCACTTTGGTTAAATTGAGAAAATGGATGTTATTAAAAAAATATTTCCCACTGTCCTGTCCACCCAGGAGGAGGAGTTCTATGTTTGCATCTACGCCACGCGTGAGGGTGACCATGTGCTTTTCCATCATGAGGGAGGAGTGGATGTAGGTGATGTGGACGCCAAAGCCCAGAGGCTGCTGGTCGCCGTGGGCGACAAGCTGAGCGAGGACCAAGTCACAGAGCAGCTCCTCACACATGTCCCTGACGATAAGAAAGAGTATGGATGTTTCTTACCCCCCTCTTTTTTTTCTTTTTGAAAATGTTTTATACATTTCTGCTTTGATAGCACAGTTCAGGACAGATGTGGTAACACTGATTCAAACTAGCACACTGCCTTGGTTTAACACAAACTTAGTTGATTGAAACTACAGAACATGTTGGATATTGTGTTGACATTAAGATGAAATTAAGAGGATTTCCTGAATGGTTAAATATCACACAGAAATTTGATTTCCATTCCATTGTCTTTGTGTTGACTACTCCTCTTTGCAAGTGGGCTAGTAAGGCTATGATTTGCTCTTTTGTGGAGCTCTAGGCTTTTTCTCTCATGAAACTGCGTCCTTGGTTGTGCCAACAGAGTGAGGTTGAGCACTTTGTTTTAGTCTTTTTTTTTTTTTTTTTTCCTTGTCTACATGCTGTTTCTATCTCTAGTGCAGAGAACACAGTGACCTCTCTGGTCCTTTCTCTACCTCCTCCTTTGAGGCAGAATTGTTGTGCAACAAGAGACGTCTTAATTTATATTTACATAGATGGGTAGCACGGATGTATCTCTATTGTATTTATCTCTTTTTTTTTTTTTTTTTTTTTGCATTTCATTGAGCAATGATGTCATTGACCGCTCACCACAATACAAAGTAAATGTGTGTTGTTTTTATGCTAATTTAATCAAAATTTAATCTTTTCCCCTTGAAGAGTCTTGGCCAGTTTTATAGTGGGTCTCTTCAACCTGTACGAGGACCTCTACTTCACCTACCTTGAGATCAATCCACTAGGTACGTTCTTCCTAATTTCATATCCCAATCACCTGGTAATATTACAGTGGTGTGCTAACTTTTGGATCTTCCAAAAGAAAGATTCAGGTCACTGTACATTTCTTCAACTAAGGAAAACTATTGAAGGTTATTTTAACAAATATCAAATCTGTAATTAAGCAAATTGGTGTTCTTCAGCACCACAGTACAAATTTGTCTTCCCAGAAAGTGACTTAACACCACAAAGTAACTCAAACAACAAAAAGATAGTTATCTAGTTCAAGTTTCAGTTATTTGATTCAATAACTGATTGGTTTTGGAGCAGGTGTCAAAATAAAAAGACTGAGATACATTTGTTTGTAGCAATCAAAACTGTTGGAGCAGTTTCAGGCAAGCAGCTCAAAACAGATCATTGTCATCTTTACCACTCTTGTTGCCACAACTGATTGTACTGACAGTTTGAGAGACAAACAGTAAAGGTGTTTCTCCTCCTTCCACAAATGTTAGGAGGCCTAAAGCAGTAGGGATGCCGGTCTTATACCGTTTTTTCTTGAATTAACATCTGCTAATACCTTTTGGAACAAAGTATGTAAAGGATGGGTGTGATAACAAATAACATTGCCGTGTTAACCATCTGTCCTCTGTCAAGTTGCTGAACTGTACTTCTGCTGTCTTTTTAATAGTTTTTTGATAGAGCATTTCTCTCTCTGATACCACTATTAATATTCTGACCTGCAGCTGAGGAGAAATGTCTGGAGGAATGCTTGGAACTATTGAAAGTTGCAGCATTTTTAAAACCCCTGTGTTTCATTTTTTTAACTCATCATTATTTGGTTGCCCAGGTATTTTGGCTAAATGAGATTTAGGCACTTTTATGTCATATAAAGATGCTTTGTTAATCTTCATTGAGTAAGATTACTCTTTTCCTTGTGCTAGTGGTCACCAGCGATGGAGTGTACATCCTTGACATGGCGGCCAAGATTGATGCCACAGCAGATTATATCTGCAAGGCCAAATGGGGTGATGTGGATTTCCCCCCACCGTTTGGCAGAGAAGCCTATCCTGAGGTGAGAGGGAAGCACAGTAGAACAGATTTCTGGGCTTATTAGAGGCCATGGAGTTGTAATGGTTGTTGATATGAATGGCTTTTCTTGGTTTAACATTTTCAATCATGGAAGATGTATGAGTAGGATCATTCTGATGGAATATTATTGTCTCTCTAGACTTCAGTTTAACAGACTAATGTGTAATTTATACCCAAATGCATTTATAACTAGTAATCTTATAGGCTGCTTTGTTGTAAACCACAGCATATCAGTGGAATGGAGTGCAGAACAGACATGATTTCATTTCAGTTTCACCAAAGAATGCATTTTATGAGTCTGATCCACTCCTCCAAGGCCTCCACTCTACCCAGAATGCCCTGCATCTCCTTTCCACATGTAATTTGCTACATGCTAATTATGCAATGGATCACAGATAAGTAGCCAGCTGATTAAGTCAACATGAAATCTACAAAATACTTCACCAGTATATCAAACTGTTTGTATAATAGCACAGTAAAGGTAAAAAGAGATGACAACTGTGGTGAGCGGCGCCCTCTTAGTAAATGTTGTCTATTCTTTGTTTGTTTCTCTGCAGTCACGAGTGTGCAGTCTGCTCAGTTTAGGTTGGCCCTGCAATGGGCTGTGTTTATATTTGCTGAGTCAGTGAAAAGAAACTGTCATGCCTCACTGTGCTCTCTGCAATCAGGGTCAGTGTTTCATCCTTACAAGTTCTTGTGCACTGGGGCAAGAAAGGCTTTGAACTGAAACCACCATGTGTTTATAGTCCATAAGTCACTTACTATACTATACTATTTGCATAAAAATAATAAAAATAAATTACTTGATGGAAACAATTTATGTCAAACACATTTAACCCAAGTTGGAACAGCTTGTGGCCTGGAGCCTGGACCAGTTGAGTATAGCACACGTGCATAATCAACATATGTGAGTTTCAGATCCATTCTGCTCCCACTCTGTTTGGAACTGGAAGAACTGCCACATCAAGATATTTAGAGCTGTCAAAAGTTAAATTGACTGCCTCAGAATGCAAATGCACTTTGACATTCATTGCCAGTCATGTTTTTCTTCACACTTTAATGAAGGACAGTGGAGTGAAGCTCATTTCTGCCAGTAGCTTTCAACCAGCAACCCAGGCTTAATGACTTCTGCTGCAGTGAGCAGCTTCGATGCACAAGGAGCTTCAGTCTTGGGCTCTGCTTTCATTCTGGGCCTCATGCAGTGACCACAGTATATAACCAGTCCTGTGGTGGTGTCCATTGCAGGAAGCCTACATCGCCGACCTGGATGCCAAGAGTGGTGCCAGTCTAAAGCTGACCCTGCTGAACCCTCGTGGCAGGATCTGGACCATGGTGGCCGGAGGTGGGGCCTCAGTAGTGTACAGGTATGCCTCAGAGGCCTTTTATTGATTAAAGGGTGGAGTTTCTACAGCGCCTTGTCAGCTAGCTTGAGCTGTTCAAAGTGCATTACCTAATGAGGATTCCTTGATCTAAACATATTTTCCAGTGATCAAATCTGATTACACATCCTTTGATGTATTCCAGCAGAAATTGTGATGAGTTAAGATATGACATCTCTCATATGAGAAGATGAATAGGAAAGTTAATAACAATTTGTGGTGCAGATTTGCCTAATCTTATGTTCGATCTTTGCAATCCCCAGTTTGTACTTTGCAGTGTTAGTCTTAGAGTGACCACAAAAAGTTTCAGCTTTTTAAATTGTTTCCATTTTTATGTATAAACTAAGTCACCACAATTAATTAAAAGTGACAGGCAGAAAAACTGGTGGTTCAACTAACTCAGCTATGGGTTGTAATCTTGAAAATGCTAAATGTATTGTATAATATGAGAGCCATGGCTGCATTTGAGAGTATCTTGGACAATACAGATCATCCATGTCACAATGTACTGCTGCAACACATTATTGTTTCAGTAATAGGTGTATTCTTCCTGAAATATGTATAGCTATCCAACCAGCCATGTGGAGTGAACATCATGGCATTTTGCCTAATTTGTCTGCTTAGCATAGACATGGATTGTTGTGCATTTGGCTGCGCTGTCTTCATTTGTGTAGGCCATAAGCATACGTATTTAAAAGACTTGTGACACAGTATTTGACTGCTCATCTTCCCTCTGCTGCAGTGACACCATCTGCGACCTGGGTGGGGTGGATGAGCTGGCCAACTACGGCGAGTACTCTGGAGCACCCAGTGAACAACAGACGTACGATTACGCAAAAACCATCCTCTCCCTCATGACCCGCGAGAAGCATCCACAAGGTGGGTGTGGCCACAATGAACACCAGGGGCAGTCTGGTTTCCCCAAGGTGGGGCCAAAGATGTATTGGGGAATGAAGGAGGGTAGTAGGTTGATGCAGAAATGAGTGTGCTATTTTGATTATACCAATTGAACTGTTAAAATGTGAATTATTTAGAATGTGCATTTCCTATAAACTTGGGTACCTTTTGAGTATTGCAGTGTTTGTTCAGATCACACATCTGCAGTGTAGCCTTCAGTCCTTGAATTGTTTGTTCTCCTTTAGTCACAAGGCCACTGTTCACTATTTGTATGTTGCTGTCAATACACTCCAAGGCTGTCAGCAAACTATGCAACTGAGGTGTCAAATTACAGCCATGGACTTTCTGTCAACATGCTAACTTCTCTCTCTGCACCCTCCAGGGAAAGTGCTGATCATTGGAGGAAGTATTGCCAACTTCACCAATGTAGCTGCAACATTCAAGGTGAAACATTTCAACACTTACTTTATCTGAGACATTGTTTGTAAAGTAAAATGTGATTACTTATGACTTTAATTCTAGCAACAGCTATTATAAATGTTTTCATATGGCTCCAGAGTAAGAGTCTGTGACTTGTGTTTTCATTCCTTGTGGACGCACACACCCTTTGTATGTGATTCAGAGCTGCTGTCTCACTGGACTGAGTTTACTGTTTGAGAATGCTGCAGGAGACTGATGTGTTTCATCAAAGTAGAAAATAATGATTTGAATTAAATGTGCTTTCCAGTACAGATTGAATGATAGTTAAATGTAGTCAATGCAAAGTAGGAAATGGTCACAGAATGTAAATAATCGATAAGCTTGGAAAACTGTTTGAAAATGCCAGAAATTGCTAGATGTGAATGGGACATCAGCGTTTTAAATGTGGACAAACATTACTGGAAACAAAATTGTGGGTCTAATAGTGGGTTGCTGTATTTTTCATTCAAATACTTCTGACATTTTTTAAGTAATGCACAAAATATAAAATGTGCTTTGCAATATTCAGTAAGTCAGTTACAGTGAGTTAGGCTTCTGATCCTCAGAGCGTATCTGAATAAACTTTCTAATTTAAATAAGACAGTTACTCAAATTTACATTGAACCATTGCCCATTTTGCTTCCACAATAATCACATTACTGCACTGATGTGGTCTGCTCAGTGTAATTTAGTTTTTCATATTATAGTCCATCTATCTATGCTTGTGCAGTTAAAACAGCACAATGACAAAACTTGAGGTAAATGAGTAATTTCAGCAGGTAACATTTTTACAAAAGAAAATATATAACTGTGTGAGGCAGCGTCCGCACCAAAATATTCCCTGGGTCTCTGAGCCACAATCATACGATGTGATGCACCTGCACACGTTTTCAAAGGATCCCTTCTTGTCTGTCTGCTCAGGGCATTGTTAGGGCCATCAAAGACTACCAGGGTCCTCTGAAGGAGCATGAGGTCACCATCTTTGTTCGGCGCGGTGGCCCAAACTACCAGGAGGGCCTGAGGGTGATGGGGGAAGTAGGTGAGTAGCGCAAGGCTCAGGGTCAAAGGGCAAGTGCCAGTCACAGCTTGGGAATGAGATGATTTTCATTAGTGTGTAACATGTCACTTTGAAGATGTGAACATGCTGATTGATGAAAACATTCCTCAACATAAAGACAAACAACAGTCTTGTTGACAGGAAAGCTCTCATTTTTACAATCTCTGGTTTTTGGAGCATGTGCACTGATTTTCAGAAGTATTTTGTACAATAGCATGTTATTTTCTTTTCTATACTGTACATAAAAGACACATTGGCAGCTAATTATACTGCAGACTGCATGCACAAGTGTCTGGAGTGTTTGAAAGACAGTAATATGATGCTGCCTCCACTCTCAGGGCATCGAGCCAGTTATTTTAACTCTTTGTTGTTTCTTTCTGCAGGGAAGACTACAGGCATCCCCATCCATGTGTTTGGTACAGAGACCCACATGACAGCCATTGTGGGCATGGCTCTGGGACACCGACCAATCCCCAACCAGCCTCCCATGGATGCACACACGGCCAACTTCCTCCTCAACGCCAGCAACAATGCTATGGTATTATGCCACGATACAACACTGGGGATGCCACAAATGTCTCTAGTTTATGTTTAGATCTTGCAAAGCATTACATTTTTAAGTGTTTTACCTGTCTTTATGATACTATTCATTATGTGCGCTGTACTCAAAGTGACACAGTTAGGAAGGCTTCGACTTTGCATGTAGTCTGGCTAGTTTATTATATAATTACCCAATCAGGACTTAAAGTCCTCAAGCACCATGCATATGTTCAGACATAGAGCATTAAATGTACTTCACACAGTACAGTTTAAACTATAGCTAAATGTAGTAAATACAAAGTAGGAGACGGCCACAGAAAATAACCTACGTCCTCTTGGAAAATTATTTGAAAAATGCCATAAATTGCTTTAGGTGAAGGGGCTAGTATGCAATAAGATCACAAAATATTTGAAGTTTTTTCCTGGTGGAAAAATGTGTCAACTATTTTCATTCAGAAAATCTTGCTGTAAGCCCTGTCCATTTTTTTCTTATTTATATTGTCAATGCCAGGACTTTTGCAGTTCTCTTTCATAAGCCATGGTCCTCTATTTTAACTAGATTCACGCAGTAGCAGGTATGTTTTCTCTTGACCTGAATCAAGGCCATATTCCCAAGTCCCAAAGACTGTAAAGCATTGGTAGACATTGACTTTTCTAATCTCTAACCTTCATCAATAGCTTACTAACAAATTTGTGCTTTCCAATGGCATTGAGGCTTTTCCCTTCAGTTATCACTGACTGCAAACAAAATTACTACCGAAAAAGACACAGAACATAATTGCATGTATATAGATGTAATGCAACGGTAAAGCGATTATGATGATTTTAATGTTTTCTCCACAAATGCACAAATTGCCAGACTTGATTAATGGTTGACTGTTAATGAACTGTGCATGCTAAAATTGGAAAAAAATGTACAATCAATGGCAAGGTATCACTATTCCAAGCAAACTTACGTCAGTACAGCTATCAGACTGCTCCCTGACAGCTTTAATGGACTTAAATGTATAACCACTCAAAGCATAGCATAATCCTTTGCTTTACACAAGAGCCCTTGTTCCCTTTCTGTCTCACTGTCACTCCCAAGGCAGCATTCTTGTGTCTGGCTCTTTTGTTGATGACATGATTTCAGTGTGGTATTAAATGCCTCTAGTAGTACCGGCTGTTCAGGACTTTCAAACCTGTTTGGCTGTCTTAGTTTCCCTTGTGATACCACACGTTGGAGCTATGAAACCCTTTCTATCTGATAAATGTTGCAGCAGCAAAACATAATAATCTGTTTGACTCTCAACAGTTAGGTGTTGACACAAATTTTAAAATTCAACACAGAGCACTGTCAAGAGCCCCTAAATGGAGTTGAGTTTTTCACAAAGCTGCACTAATTTGTGAAAACTCCTTTCTCCACTTCCTCTCAGCACATTTCTCAACTCCACTCTGTCCTCTTCTTCTGCTGGGCTGTGAATAATGCAAAGCTTGTGTCTCTCTCCTCTCTGTGCCAGACTCCAGCTGCCACAAGGACAGCCTCGTTCTCTGAACACAGAGCAGCTAATGATGCCACTCCGGCCAAAAAGTCGAAAGCAGGTCTCCCAGCAGGTAACAAACACCAACAGGACTCACCTTTCTCTGCTGCTTCTCATCAGCCAGACTCCATATGTTTACTCAGTCATACACTCATCCTTTGCCGTTTGCTTCTTTATCTCTCTCATTGTTGCTTTCTATATCTGCTCACCCCACCCCATCTCCCACTGTCGCTGCTATTCTGCATTTTAATTCTTTCTGTTTCTCCTTCCTCCACTTGTTTTTCCTCCATGCACTCGGTTCCCTCACCCTCATCTTTTTTCATGATTGTTTCTCTAAGACTCTCTTCACTCTGTCCTGTGGCCCCTGAAGAATGTGGTCACAGGGGATTGGAAAGGTAAGTGGTGGGTGTGCCATGCCCACACCTATCTCTGCCATCGATACTCGACATTTGGTTTGTCCCCTTTCTCTTTGACCCTCACCCTTCCTCCTCAGTCCAGGTATAAAGGAGTGTGTCTGTGTGTGGCTTTGATACCTGCATATTCTGCATCACCTCTGTGCTGCCACCTGGTTGCAAATTCCAATCGGTACATCTCATTCTGTACAGTAAAAAAAATATATCTCCAATCTCCACCTCACATTATCAGTCACAGGCCTAAATAAAGACTGCTAGATAATTCTTAAATTAAGCACATCAATTTTCTAACACTGAGACTCAAATTGGTGAGAAATCACTTTTAATCAAACTGGGGATTTTGAGAGCAAATGTTTTTTAGACTCACAGTTTGGTGTAAGTGTTGTAGGGTTTGGCTGTAGAATTACAAGGCAGTAGTTCAAATGCTTGCTACATGGCAATGACATTTTTATTGTGGGTTCAGGGCCATCCAAGTTTGCCTTTTTACAGCAGCAACACTGTACAGTTGACACAGCTAAGGCATGCACTGTAGCGGCTGAGCTTTGCATGCTCTTTCCTCTGCTGTGATTCATGTATTTCTTGGTGACTGTTTTTTTTAAAAAAAAAAAAAGAAGAAAAGAAATACATAACATGCAGTTGACAGAATGCATTGAAACCTGTCAGATGAATAAGATCGTTTTGCACTCATTGTTTTGTTCTCTTTTTTTGTGCTCATTGTATCATATTTGTGTTTCCATCCTGTGGGGTCACAGAAGCACAAGCCTCTTCAGGTTGCAGTGGAGGTAGGGAAGGTTGTGAAAAACCTGTCCTCCAGCCTTCTCCCCCCTCTCTCCTCCCTCTGCCGTCCCCTCTCTGTCTGTGTTCAGATGTTCCTCCTCAGTCTCTCCTTCCTTTGGGCTTTCCTATGGTGACTGGCTCATTGTAAGGGCTGTGTTCCAGGGCTGTGTTTAATTGATTGAAAATATCAGTCATTCATTAATTTTCCAAGCCGCTTATCCCAGTAAGGTTCATGGAGCCTGCAGCCTATCCCAGTGCTCATTGGGGGAAAGGTTCAGGCACACCCTGGACAGATCCCCAGTCCATTGCAGGGCAAAATAAAATTAGCATTTACATTTAAACTGACATAAATGAATGTACATTTTTGTGGTAGGCCACATAATGTTTCATATTGTTGAAAATGAGCCATGGCCGTAGTTAGGCTTGGGTTGATATCCAGTTATATTAAATATTGTGATACTTTATATTATCGAATACAATTTAAAAAATAATATAATAAAATAAATAACAATATTTGTATCAGTGGGTGACATTTTTAAATGCTCAACACTAATAGGATGGTATTACTTTTGCAGTCCTTGTACTAAAGTGATTATTTGATTTAATTTAGATTTTTAATTCAGACTTATTGTTTTATTTAACTTTTGTTTCACTGAAGTTTATTTGATGGTGAATTTTAATTGTTAAATTGTTGGCACTGTTACTATGCATACTTATATAACAGTTGAACAGAAGCACAGTAACAGTCATTTTGATTAGCCAATGTACACAATAATTTTGATTAATGTGTGTAATCAATGGATGTTGGAGAACTGTGATACTGTAATGTTTTATATAGCAATATTTCAACTAGACGGTATTGTCATATTTTGGATATCGCCCAAAGCCTAGTTGTATTTCCTTAACTGCATTATCTGGGTTTTAAGAGTAACCTCGCTAAAGAATTGACCATGGCCTACTACTATTGAAGTGAACTTTTCTATCAGTTCAAATTTTGACCAGACCAGTTTTATACCAGAGCAGTCCTGCTCAATGTCAGTCCACAAGCTCTGTGGATCACAGGGCAGGAAGTGTGCCAGGGCACTGGGAAAGGGAGACCTGGAGGAATGGAGCAAATGTGTGACTATTTGCTGGGTCATTATGTTACACATAACCTCAAACAACATTACCCGTTAACCTGGCATAGGTTCAAAGACCCATCAAAACTCATCACTTATTACAGTTTAATTTTTCAACTTTGTTGCAGAATAATTTGCTGTTACCATGCTCTAGTCTGCCTGTAGTCTTTTTATGTGATCTCCATAGTTTTAGCTCAGTAATGTATGTGCAGTGGTCAGTAGCAAAACCTACTGATGCAGCCTTTTGTCTTGAATGCAGCTCATTTCTGCTCGTGTGTTTTTGATGTGTTGTGTTTGTTGGCTTTAACAGTATTGCTGTGCTCTGGGTTGCTGTGGTGTCTGGAACTTGTTTCTTTGAATATTTTCATTAAAAATTTCTTTGTGGCATTTCCCTGTCCTTCAAGCTAAGGTGCCAATTCTTTGTTGCCATGGAATGAAGGGAGGGATAAATTGTACAGTTACTTATTTAGATTATAAAACATAGTTTTCAGTGTAAGTTTACCACTTCATCCAAATATCCTTCTTTTTATCCGTTTCATTGTGATTGAATACAAAGACTATATAGACGACTTGCTCATCCAAATTTAATTACATGTCCATCTCAAGACATGAGTGATTGCTGGCAGTTGTCTGTCAAGTGGAGGGAATTTAGTTGATCAACTACACAGGATTAGTGTAGGACTAAACAGAGTTGTAGTTAACGTGCCAAAATGTGCAGGATTATTTTTCACCATAACAATGTGGCTCAAAGTGTCACCCATCACGATTCTCTCATCATTCTACCACCACCACCACGATTGCAAATTAAAACTGTAACATTGTGAGACCTCCTAATCACCCTGTTGAATTAACACTGTGTCCTGTATCCTCCCTGGGAGTTCTGTGTGTATTCTGCTTGCTACAGCTCTCGTTCCTGCTGTGTCCCCAAAAATGACTCCCCCGTCTTATCATTTATTTCTCCTTCTCCAAACCCCAACCCCACATGCCCCCTCTTTTCTCTGTCTGTCATCTCATTTCCACAGCCAAAGCCACGACCCTGTTCAGCAGACACACCAAGGCCATCGTCTGGGGCATGCAGACACGTGCTGTGCAAGGCATGCTGGACTTCGACTACGTGTGCTCACGGGACGAGCCTTCGGTGGCAGCCATGGTCTACCCCTTTACGTAAGTTGCCAGTGATCTCAGTACAAAACTGCAGGGTTATGGGGATGTAGACTACTTACTGTATAATGTGTTTTATTTTTTCTCCAAACAAGTTGAGATGAGGTAATATACACACTGCCATTGTGTGAGTACTAGCTACACATGAAGCTTTTCATCCTCAGCCTCTGCTGTGTATCAAGCATTAGTCACGCTTCAGTTTGCTGGAACATCTTCTTTTAGTTCACATAATCTTTACAGGAGTTCTTGAAGGGTCAGTCACCAAATTTTTGCTTTAGGGACTCATAATCACCACTTTCTTACTTAGTATGAAAACCTGTCACTGCAGCTGCTGATATTGAACACTGGAGAAGGGGGAAAAACTCTGATATGCTGTGGAGCTTTAACTGTTGCAGTGAAAATTTCCTACCAGAGTAAAATATGACTTGATGCAAATTATCATTGCTCCATTCTGCTTGTGAGGCCAGTTCCTTTAGTGTAACTGTCTGTCTGTGTTGTACAGTGGCGATCATAAGCAGAAATTCTACTGGGGTCACAAGGAGATCCTGTTGCCAGTCTACAAGAACATGGCTGACGCCATGAAGAAGCACCCAGAGGTGGATGTTCTGATTAGCTTTGCCTCACTGCGCTCAGCCTTTGACAGCACCATGGAGACCATGCAGTACCCACAGGTAGACAACACATTATATTTATTACAATCAGTGATCTCTCTCTTCATTGCAAAACCATCTGAGACTCAGACAAGTGAGTATCAACTGGAATTCAAACTTTCAAGGACTTTCTTTGTCTTATCTAATTGTATCTCTAGATCCACACCATTGCCATCATAGCTGAGGGTATCCCTGAAGCCCAGACCAGGAAGATGATTAAAATGGCAGATGAGAAAGGCGTCACTATCATTGGCCCTGCTACGGTATGTTGTTTTACCACACACGCCTACCCATCTACTGAAAAAAGACTAATTGGAACAAAAGGCTGTGAATGTAGCGGCCACTGTGTTTATCTGTGGGTGTATGGGTGTCTTTTCTAAGCAATGCATCCAAAAAGAAAATAAAATAATTTAAAAATGGAGACACAAAAGACACAGAAGTTTTATATTTCTAAAATTCTTGGACACAGGTTGGTGGCATCAAGCCAGGATGTTTCAAGATTGGCAATACAGGCGGCATGCTGGACAACATCCTGGCATCCAAGCTGTACCGGCCCGGTAGCGTGGCGTATGTGTCACGCTCTGGGGGTATGTCCAATGAACTCAACAATATCATCTCCCGCACCACTGATGGTGTTTATGAGGGCGTCGCCATTGGAGGAGACAGGTAATGTCTGTAGGCAGTCGCACTAGAAAGTTGATGGGGGGGGAAAAATGAGCTCACAGGGTGGAGACTGGAATTCCCAAGTGTGCCCGAAAAACTGGGAAACTTGGGGCTTAAAAGGCTGAGGCATAATCTCTTTTCAGGCATATGTTTTAGATTTGTTAAATGCCTCACTGAATACAATCTACACATTTCCCCAGGAAAGCTTTTAAGGCTTACAAATCTTTCTTCCTTTATACCCTTTTTTGTCATTATTTATTCCCACTCTCTTTCTTCTGCCTAAAACCCATATTACAACCTCCCTAAACTGGCCCAAAGTCATAAATTAGGCCTGTATTTCAATATCTTATCACTCTAGCTTTGCTTTTCCCTAAAAGCTTTGCTTTTCCCTAAAATTATGCATTAACTGTCATTATGACCGCTGTCATTATGATCTTTTTCAGCATATTCTTGCAAAATGTGTCAGATAAGATCCCAAAATTGTTTTGCATAAGAATAGAGCAGCCAGGGTTCTGTGGATTTAGTGAAGCTGGACAATGAAGATTTTTAGCTATTTCCCTTTTCCACAGAAGCATGCTTCTGTGAGGTAGCCTTTTCCCCAAAGTAAACTATTAAAAGGCATGCTGTCCTCTCTGAGTTTTGCTGTTGTGGTTTTCTCTGCCCAGGTATCCAGGCTCCACATTTATGGACCATGTACTTCGTTACCAGGACACTCCAGGGGTTAAGATGATCGTGGTGCTGGGAGAGGTGAGACACCCCGCATTTATTTATATTTTCAGAATGGCATTAACAGCTTTTACTTTTGTGGAACAGATGAGCTTATATCCTGTGTAACTTGTGTAATGTCATGATTTTTATCCAAAGAGTGGAAAATAGATCTTGTGGGCTGTAGACTTACTGTATATAAACTACTATATACACCCCACTATCTATCTGTCATACTACTACTACTGTCATACCTCAAATGTAGAGTATAATTTACACTTGTGTGTTGGCACGCTATCTCTTCTAAAGATAGACTTGTAGCCCAGCACCGGGATACAGACGGTCTTCTCTCACTTGCATACCTGCAATATACAGTAAATGTAAAATTGTAAATACATATAGATCTGCTGTGTACTGGTTGTTAATTATTCAGCCATAAAAAACTGACATACCTTATTGTATGTACACACTTAGCTCCAGTATTCTTTTTATTATTCCTGTTTATTTCTTTTTGTTCTTCTTTTTATTGTCTTTCCCTTTTTGTTTTTGAGTGATATTATATAAGCACTAAAAGCCACTGTAAACTGGAGTCAAATTCCTTATTATGCATAAGCACACAAGGAAGTTGATTCTGTTTTTGAATATTTCCTTCATTCTGATTCTCCAGATTGGCGGCACAGATGAATACAAGATCTGCCAGGGCATCAGCGAGGGCAGGATAACCAAACCTGTGGTGGGCTGGTGTATAGGAACATGCGCCACCATGTTCTCCTCCGAGGTCTGTTGGCTGTACTGATGACTGGGTTTAATCTTTGTGAAAAAAGATTATAGCCACCTTAGAATTTGATCTTAACATACGTGATGCTGCTATCTTTAGGTTCAGTTTGGCCATGCTGGGGCTTGTGCCAACCAGACTTCAGAGACAGCCGTGGCTAAGAACCAGGCCCTGAGGGACGCTGGAGCCTATGTACCCAAGAGCTTTGATGAGCTCGGCAGTGTCATCAGGTGAGACGTTCAACATACGGTCATCTAACAGGTTCGGTTTTTTTTTATCATGAGTGAATAATGTGGAGGATGTCTCGCTAACATTGTGCATTTGTGGTGAAACAGCACAGTGTATGACGAACTGGTGGCCAATGGTACCATCGTTCCTGCTCAGGAGGTCCCACCCCCAACAGTGCCAATGGATTACTCTTGGGCCAGGGTAAGGCATTTGCTCAACACCTTGAAAACCCCCAAAAAGTTCCTTTTTTGTTTTGGTATTTTTCATATGTGCAGAGCCAGTGCAGAAAAAATTAGCCGTTGAATTTAGTATACTAGCTCAATGTTCATAAGAGGTGGGATGTACATTTTCACACTGCAGTGATTAACTGTGTTACAGAAGCCTGCTAATATTTACTTTACTGCTCCTCTGCTCCCCAGGAGTTGGGCCTGATCCGTAAGCCAGCATCATTCATGACGAGCATCTGTGACGAGCGAGGCCAGGAGCTCATCTACGCCGGCATGCCCATTACTGAGGTCTTTAAGGAGGAGATGGGTCTAGGAGGGGTGCTGGGTCTGCTCTGGTTCCAGCGCAGGTGTGTTGGTGCTGTGGAACGAGAAACATATTGGGAACTGGGAAAAGAAAAACTGGCTATTCATCTTTTTGCATGATGGTTATTAAGCCTGACGACCAAATGAGTGAAAAGAGCCCAGCTGAGTCAGGCCACTACTGTTGTGACTATTTTAGTCTTATCTAAGCAAAGGATCCCACAGAAAAACCTTCTAGAGACAGTTACTTTGTCAGTGCTTTTGGCTGACAAGGGTGTTGACTCAGCAGCCATCAAATTAGGTGCTTACTCCAAAGGTTTTTGTGAGTTGAGTCTTAACAGTCATAACTTAATTGTCACTTTGCAGTTTTATGTAGTGCAATGTTAACTTAAGCCTTTTTTACCCCCTGAACAAATTGATAACATGTCGATTGCTTTTGTAGTTTTCCAGTGGAGAAAAGGTGAAGCAGAGTGAATAGTCTTGGTCAAGGGATGCTACTTAAGCTTTGGTATGCTCCTGTCTAGGTTGCCACGCTATGCCTGCCAGTTTATTGAAATGTGCCTGATGGTGACTGCTGACCATGGGCCGGCAGTTTCTGGTGCCCACAACACTATTGTCTGCGCCCGCGCTGGCAAGGACCTCATCTCAAGCCTCACCTCTGGCCTGCTGACTATTGTTAGTACCGCTCACAGACACAAACAAACACTTCACACACACACTATCATTTTGGCATCATCATCAACCAGCCAACGGATTATATAATGAGTAATGATGATAATTCAGGGTATCTTAGTGGGTTAATTGGCTAAGATCCATACCATGTCCTGGGTTTAAATCTGGCTTGAGATGTTTGTTCCATGTATTCCTCTCTTTCCCTTTAATTTCCAGTTGAGGGCACACATGGTTTCTGCTCTGAAACATGCTGAAGCTTCTCTCTCTTGTGTTCCAGGGGGATCGTTTTGGAGGAGCTCTAGATGCAGCGGCCAAGCAGTTCAGCAAGGCATTTGACAGCGGCATGCTGCCCATGGAGTTTGTCAACAAGATGAAGAAGGATGGCAAGCTGATCATGGGCATCGGACACAGGGTCAAATCAGTGAGTAGTGCTTAGCCTTTCATACACCTGCAGTTACACCATCATGATCTTTTTTTTTCTTTTTTTTTTTAAGAATAGAAGTGTCAGTCAGTCTAAAATGTTTGCCTAGAGTTCAGTCCAAATAATTGGCTGACACTAATATTGGAGGAGCTTTTTCTAAATGTATTAATGAGTTGATCAAAACAAGACACAGAGCTGCTGAGTAAAATGCACTTTTGTTTCTCAGCTGTATTGAATGGATTTATATGTTGTCGCTGTTTTCAGATCAACAACCCAGACATGCGAGTGCAGATCCTAAAGGACTTTGTGAAGCAACATTTCCCCGCCACTCAGCTGCTGGACTACGCCCTTGATGTAGAGAAGATCACCACCTCCAAGGTATTTGCCAGCTCCTTGAGATCTGCCACTTCAGCACTTTTTTTGTTCACAATATGTGCATTTTTTATCCAACCATATCAAATGGGTCATCGTGTGCTTATAAATAACTAGTAAAAGTGGAGCAAAGCATGTTAAAAGAAGACTTTGTCCCTGAGGCTCCTCATGCCAAGAAAAAAAGGTTCCTTTTAAGAAAAAAAAAAAGGTCAAATCATCAATAATATCATTTTTGAATGTAACTAAATAAACCATGCATCTTTTGTTATGTGTATCTTTGTTATATGAGATTGGACAGGTGGGTTAAAATGTCTCCTTTTTCCTACATGAGTTTTGGCTGATTTCCTTATGTAATTATTTTCCTCTTGAGTGCAAACCAAATGATTCCTCTGTTATTTTCAGAAACCAAATCTGATCCTCAACGTCGATGGCTTTATTGGCGTTGCCTTTGTGGACCTGCTCAGAACGTGTGGTGGCTTCACACGGTACGCACATGACACTCAGTTAGGCAGAGCCTGCAGAGGTGTAAGGGGCCAGTTCAATAACAGGATTATAACTCTCTTTTTTATAACTGTACCAGCAGCTGTTATTAATGGGATGCAATAATAACACCAATTCTCATCAGGAATTTCCCAGTTTGGGATCAGTAAAGTAAATCTATCTATCTATCTATCGATGCAAATACATGATGCTTACATGTATCAGCCATAGTATGTAATCTTGTTTCTCACATGGATTTGGTTGAATGTTAATTTTTTTTAGAGATGAAGCAGATGAGTTTGTGGAGATTGGTGCGCTGAATGGGATCTTTGTCCTTGGCCGGAGTATGGGCTTCATTGGTGAGTCCCATCAAGATGGAGTATTAATGAGTATTTGCCAGAGGAATAATGAACAAAGACATATAAGACATATTTTTGTCTGTCCTATTTCAGGCCATTACCTGGACCAGAAGAGGCTGAAACAGGGTTTGTACCGCCACCCTTGGGATGACATCTCCTATGTGCTTCCCGAGCACATGTCCATGTAATCTTAACATCACGCAGCAGAATGCACTCCAGATGCGACTGCCCGAAATCAGCGGGCAGCGTCTCACCACCTCACTTTATCCTTACTCATGACAACAGCTGCCTTGAGAAAACTAGGCAGTACAATTCTGGAAAGAGGAAATTTTGGACGGTTGTGGTATCTGGGTGGCAGGGGAGCACTAGTTTTTATGGGAAAAAAGGGTAACCGTGTTTTTAGATTTAGATTTTTGACAAACTATTTAAATGGGTTGTAACTTATTGTTTTGAACAAAGAGCCAAACCAATGCAAAATACAGCAACTGTAGCTGCACAAACTAGATTGGTACTCAGAAAAATGCACGCACATCTGTTTCGCACAGTTGGTACGAGGGCAGGCTTGACAGCTTATTTTTTTTATTACCCTTGTGTTACGGAGTCTGATTAGTTAATCTGCAGTAATAGCTGCTGATGGCAATGTTTTTAGCTCATGTTCAAGCTCAGCAATACTGTAACTTGTCTCTCTCCCTCTCTCTTTTTATAACTGTATTAACCAGTGGTCTAATATTTTATCAGCATTTGAATTGTTTGGCCCTGAGATTGTGCTCCAGTGCTCGCTTTCGGGCGACTGTCTATTGCACCTTAGCATAAACACTAGCAATCTATAGCTCATTTTACTCTCTGGGCTTACTTCTCCAAATAAATTCTACTCCCACTGAGAGAACTGTGATCAGCACAAGATAAACCAAAGTAAATTTTAGGAATTAGTTATTGTTGTTGTTAAACTGAGTCCGTTGGTAAGCGGCACAGGGCTTATCTGAATCCCGTGTGTTTTTAAGAGGCATTGGAGCAGAAAGGGAGAGATGAAGCAAACACACGAGATAACACATACATGATATGACTTTTAAAGTGTCACTTACCCACCACCTTTCCCTATACAACCCTGAGTGCAAAACAGTGGTTGGAGTTCATCAGTTCAAGTAGATGCAAGATTGAGGCATTTATGTTAACGTCTTTCACATTCAAAGTACTGGACTTAAAGTGTTTCCATTCTGTGTTCGGTTTTTTTGATTTATCCAAAAAAGAGGAAAATTAAGCATAAACCTGGGGTGAATGCTACATGAATGTGCCCTGTGAGTCTTAAATTCAGCTTTTGGTGAGGGACCATGAAGGCAGTCGACTTTATTTGGGGGGGCGGGGGATGAAGTATTGCTCGTACTATAGATGTCTGGCTCTGTAAAAGAATTGTCTGACTCTCTGTGAAGACTTGACATGACCTCAAGATGCTTTGTAACTGCCCGCTGTACGGCCTGCTATCTTTGTTTGCTGTTTTTATTTAACTGTGAAATAAATGCTTTTTTAATATATGCTGTTATATAGTAGTATAATAAAGAACCTGTTTTACTTTTCATTTTGGATGTATTGGTCTTGTGTGTTACTCTTTTATGGGAGGGAATGGCACTTTAAAAAGGAAACCTGCTATTCAGTACTGGTACATAGCCACAGTAGAGTATGTACATCCACATGGCAGCAGTATACAGGTTCAGACCAAACAGGCAACCAGTAGTCACCATTACAATAATGGAGAGAAATCAATGTCTTGTTAAAGCCTACACACTGAAAAAAATCATAAGTTTATGAATGTAAAGAAGAGAAAAGACATGCAACTGGTACTTGTGCCAACTGTATTTATTTGCAAAAATGTGCTGAAACATTAGCAGTTTGAGAGGATGAGAAATTCTATTGTGAACCATATGGCGTTTTCACATTGTTTTAAAAACATTATCACTGGAGAAGTGAGCCAAAATAATAGATATAAAAAAACAGCATAATATATAGGGCCATTGTAAACTCAATATAAAACCTCACAGACACACGACATAGAAATATAAAGTATTGTAATGACAAGTTCATATAAAGTTGCCTATAATTTCGCCACATCAAGCCCATTACCTTGACGCACCTGTTCTGTGGCCCCCCCACTGCGCAGGCTCAGTGAGACGTCACGATCTGTAGCTGCTTCCGTGTTTTTCCAGCAGAACGCTACGCATGTCCGTTTTTGAATGTCTGTTTACCTGCGTTGTATGTACCTATGACTTCTTTCCAAAGATAGCGCAAAGCCTCCCTCTGAAACTGAGAGCAGCACCTGCCGACATGGCCGCGGCAGCACCGGCGGCGGAGGACTCGGGCCGGCCCGGCGCACAGGGGGCGCTGACAGGTGACGGAGAGCCGGAGGAGGCCGAGCACTACTCCTGCCTGAGCCACTGCTCGGAGCTGTCCCGGCGGCAGAACGAGCAGCGGAAGGCTGGGCTCTTCTGCGACGTGACACTGGTGTTCAGCCCGGGCGGGGCGTCCAATGAAAGAGCCCGGACATTTGAGGTGTCTGCCCACCGCTCGGTTTTATCCGCTGCTACGGACTACTTCACGCCCCTGCTGGGGGGTCAGTTTTCAGAGTCGCTGTCCGGCCGAGTGGAGATCAGAGAATGGAGCTCAGAAACGGGACCGGACCCGGAGACGGTGGAGAGCGTCATACAGTTCATGTACACGGGGGAAATGCGGGTCACCACCGCCAATGTGCACGAGGTGCTGGAGCTTGCCGACAGGTAACTTTTGAATTTGAGCTGAATCAGAGCAGGGAGCAGGGGCGCGCACAGACTCTCAGAAGCACGGGGATGAAATGAAAAAGAGGGCCCCTTCTTTGCTTGCACATAGATGTGGCACCACCTGGAATTTTTATGAGGGCATTTGAAAAGATGACACATATACGCACACGGAAACACTCAGAAAAAAGACGTGTAGGGTGCCAGCCTTGCTGTGCACAGTGAGGCTAGTGCAGGGGTGTCAGGCTCATATTTGCTCAAATGAGACTTCACAAGGTCCAGATTATTTTTTAGACTATTTTCTGATTTATTATGTTATATCAGTCAGTTTGTGTCCCTCCAATCAAGGAGCAATTGCATGTTGACGCATGAAAATAACATATAATGTCGAATTACATAAAGCAGAGGAGAGTTTATAATAGTTGATATTTGATAGTTGATAATTGGTCTCCAAAACATCTTGCAAAACACATGCTCACGGGCCGTATTCCTGACATCTTTGGTCTAGTGCATCATAGGGATGGACTTCTTAGCCGATATGCAATCATTGCACCGATGCAAGGGTCTACGATGTATTGCATCGGTTGGAATGGTGTGCATCGGATAGAATCTGGGCTGAAACCACGATGCATCGCCTTGTCAAAGCTTTGCATTGGTAAAATCCGATTCATTATTAATATAAATAAATTTTTTAATGATTATTTTCAGTCAATTCACTTCCATAATTATCTCAGCAGTTCTCACGAGCAGACTAGCCTATTTGTTGCGGAACGACAAACACACTCTGATTCATCTATTCACCACTGGGCGTCACTTCTCACTGAATATCAACATCTGGGCAACAGGCAGACTACTACAGTCAACAAGTAACACGTGTTGGCTCGACTGCCGGCAAGCGCTGAACATGGCAGACGAACAACAAGTTCATAGTTTGCCTAGCCATACATACAAGTCGCATGTTTGGCGTCACTTTGGATTTTTTTAAGAGGGAAGGAAACCTTGACAAGTCCCAAGCCATTTGTAACGTACAGTACGCGTATAGGCGTCTGGCCTGCTGGAAATACATTTATTATTTCTGTTTTCTCCCATCTTCTTCTTCTTCTTCTTTTTCTTTGGTGTTTAACGGCAGCTGGCATCCAATTTGTTGCATTGCTGCCATCTTCAGTATTATTTGAGCATTACATTAATGATGAATTTGCACAGATTTGCATTATTATCAGATTGTATTGAATCGTGATTGCATCGTGACTGCATCACGGTGGGAAGATAAATCGTATCGTATTGAATCGGAAGATGCTTCATGTGAATCGTTAGTATATCGTACCATAGCCTACATATCGAGATGCATATCGTATCGTCCCGGGGATGAAGATTTCCATCCCTAGTGCATCAGTTGTTAGGGTGTGTCTCTATAGTAGAAAACACATTTTTTTCCCCACAAAAATAAAACATGCAAGTGGCCCATTAGGATGCCCCATTGGATAAAAAAAAATATCGTTGTATGTGCAACTACAGTGTCTCTGTGGTAGGAAAAAAAAAGCATGGCTAATAATCACTGTGGATTAAAAAAAATGAAGAATGGACAGAGACCTGCCCTGGTTACAGAAAGGTTTTTAAAGAAAAGACACTTGGAGCAAAAAGAGCAGAGGTGATAATCTGCCCCCCAAATCTCCCTCCGTGCATGCCACTGACAAGAACATAATTCTGTGTAATTTGTTTATACACACACTAGTATCTAGTCATATGCACTGTCTTAATCATAAAGTAGTCTGATCATTCTGTCCTGTGCATACTGTCAGGTTCCTGTTGGGGCAGCTTAAGAACTTCTGTGGAGAGTTTCTGAAGAGGAAGCTGAGTCTGACCAACTGCGTCGCGGTGCACAGCCTGGCCCACATGTACACCCTGGACCAGCTGGCCCAAAGAGCTGCAGAGATGATCCGACAAAACTTCCACAAAGTGATCCAGGATGAGGAATTCTTCACGCTGCCCTTCCACCTGGTGCGGGACTGGATGTCTGACAGTGAGATCATTGTAGAGTCTGAGGAGGAGCTCTTTGAAACTGTTGTAAAATGGGTCCAGCGAAACACAGAGGAGCAAGAGAAGCGCTTTGAGGAGCTGTTCCGGCTTTTAAGGCTGCCCCAGATCACGCCGACTTACCTGACGCGAGTTGTCAAAAAGGAGCCCCTGGTGGCCAACAGTGCAGCTTGCCGGCAGCTGGTGTGCGATGCCCTCGAGGCCCACGCTATTCGCCGTGAGAGTCTCAGCTCAGGTGACGCAGAGCTCTGGGCCTCCTATATGGCAAAGTTCCAGCCCCGCTTTGGCCAGAACATGGACGTAATCATGGTAGTGGGCGGTGTGTCAGAGGGTGGTGACTATTTGAGTGAGTGTGTGGGCTACTTAGTGTATGAGGACCGTTGGGTCAACCTGCCGCACATTCACAACCACCTAGACGGACACGCCATCGCGGTCACCGACAGCCATGTTTATGTGGCCGGGTCCATGGAGCCCAGCTTTGCTAAGACTGTGGAGCGCTTCAACCCCAGCCTCAACACCTGGGAGCAGGTCAGCAACCTGACCACCCGCAAGCACTCCTTCGGCCTCACATGTGTCAAAAACATTCTCTACAGCATCGGTGGCCACGGCAACTTCAGCCCAGGCTTCAAGGATGTCACCGTCTATGAGCCTGAGCAGGACAAGTGGCACAACCTTGAGTCGGCGCCAAAGATTTTACGAGATGTGAAAGCAGTGAGTGTGGAGGACCGCTATGTGTACGTAATGGCCCGGACACCGGTGGACACAGACAGCGACGATGGGCTGAAGACTGTGACCTCTCGATATGACACAGAGAGCCGCCAGTGGCAGGAAGTGGACTCCTTCCCGCTCATTGATAACTACTGTATCTTTCAGATGGCCGTGGCGTCCACCAACTTCTACCACACCGCTTCCTGTTGTCCCAAGAGCTACGTGGTAACAGACGAGGCTGCTCAGCAGAAAATAAGCAGCCACATCTCTGATGACATCCTGGAGAGCCTGCCATCAGACGTCACCAGCATCGAAGGTGCTGCTATTTGCTACCTGGGTGAAGACGTCTTCATCATCGGCGGGTGGAAGAACAGCGATGACATTGATAAGCAGTACCGCAAGGAGGCCTACCGTTACTGCGCCGAGAGGAAGCGCTGGATGCTGCTGCCGCCCATGCCCCAGCCGCGCTGCCGAGCCACCGCCTGCCACGTTCGCATCCCGTACCACTTTCTGTATGGCTGCCAGCGCTACCCCATGCCGCAGAACCTGGCCCGCCAGCGGGACCGCATGCAACAGATGCAGCAGCTGCACCGGCGCACCCTCACCCTGCGCAGACAGCTGCAGTCTCAGATTGAATGCTGAGTTCAGTCTGAGATGGAAAGCAGTTTGCACATAGTTTGCTCAGTTTTTCTCTTCCGCTCTGTCTGATCAGCACTCCATCCACCAATGGGTTGCTTGCTGCTAATCCAATGCTGCATTGTGTCTTATTTTTTGCCTTTTTTGAGGCATGTGTGCATGGGCTGAACTGGTGCAGGTTTGCAGAATGACAATTGGCAGAGATTACAAAATGTGAAAAGTTTGTATGGAACAGATTTGGAAATAGCAAGACACTAGACTATGATTGTATTCTCTTACCTTAATCATCTTGGCCTTACATAATTAGCTTTGCCTTACTGTTTTTCTCTGTCGGTAAATGTTTGTTACCGTGGTTGCAGTTTCTGGAAAGATAGGCTCAGTTTGATTTCATCACTTCTATTTCTTTTTCTTTTTTTTTTACTTCTTTCTTATTTACATCTTTACTTTCTTTTTCTTCACACATTTCTCTTCTACCTCCTATTTCCTTTTCAGTTTTGCTTTTTGCACTAAGGATTAAATCTCTAACTATTAATTTTTATGTAGCACGTGTATACTCAAAGGGACAATCATATTAATTTGTGTTATCTTTCTGCACTGTGGAGAATTGGCAAGTAGAGGAAAGCGCTTAAGATTTTGGGACCAGAAAATATTTTTCCGTCATGATAACATGAGCCAGAGGTTTGGGTTTGGGCTATCTGTACCTGTGTTGTCAGTTTTTACAGTTAAAGTGCTATTTTTCCATTCCAGTTTATGTTGTGATTTTTTTTTGTTTAACTATTTAAAAATCTGAACTGCTTGCTTAAACCTTTTCTTTGACCATTATTTTTTCATAATATAATGTATAGTTAAAAAAAAAGGATTGTATTTGTTTTCTTCCGTGGTGGCCTCCTGGACTGTCTTCTTATCCTGTCTGATTGAACAAGAGCAGATGTTGATAGGCGGACAGTGGGCCATAGGAAGATGATGAAATCTGTAAAAACACAAGAAAATGATGACACTGAAGGGAGTTAAATATGTTTGTTAAGTTTGATGTTGTACACCGCTAGGCTTTTGGCATTTATCTTCCAACTCAAAACACAGTGTTGTTCTGCTGGGACCAGCTGCTGATTTCAGTGTATTTCCATGTTCTTGCTGAAACTGCCAGTGCCTGTGATATCTCGAGCCAAGCTGTGCTTAAATTTATATCGCTCTGGCTTTTGGTGTTTGGTGTGAGCTCAACATTTCTCCATCGACGCACAGTGTGAACAGTTCACTCTCGGAAAGTGAAGTGCACGATTACTGTGTAACAAATCAGATAAAGGTACAGTCTGCTCATCATTATTGGCCATGCGATACCACCTTTTAGGCTGGGTGTCTTACTGATGTCTTATATGGTATTATTATTATTTCCCAGTTCAGTTTTCTGATTTCATATAGTTGTGTATACTGGAAAGAACATGGTGTGGTTGCACTTCGATCTGTGGTAGCATCATTTGCATTAAAACAAATATTTCATTGAAATCGGTTTTATGTCATCTTTGAATACAAAGAAATGTGTACTGTCACACATTTGGCGGACCCTAAACAGGAACACATCAGCTCTCTCATGATCTCCACATTATTAAGCTTTAGCACTCCATAGCAGCCATTGTAGCATACACTGTGTATTTATCTCCTGTGTGAAGCAAAACCATTGCACTACCTCCTGTAATTTACCTTCATATTTTAATTTTAGAGACACCAGCCTCCCCCTTTCTCTTCCCACAACAAGGTCTAAATGACGTAGGAACTAAAAACTCCGGAACCATGTTGGCCACTTTAAGTCGGGGGAACGCCGCCGGTGCAACAACAAAGGATGTAAACAAATCCTTTCAATCAGCTAACGTACAAATCGGATGTAAAATATTTATTTCGCAACTTATTTTGTTTTACTTATTTCCCCACCATTAGCTATGCCCATCTCATAGCTGAATGTCACTTTGTTTTAACGCTAAGAAACCTCGCCGACGATTTTGAAAATGGTAAGTTTTCACTACAGTGACATTTTGTTGCAGAAACCCAACAGCTGTCACGGCACTTAGTTTAATTTTGGCTCAAACAATTCACTTTGTAGCTTCAGGTGGCCATTTTAAAAAATATATATATATAATATTA
>OMLB01012642.1:2298-16501 GCA_900302555.1 Myripristis jacobus | reverse complement strand
CCATTTTAAAAAAAAAAAAAATAAAATATTAATTAATGCAGTTACAACTACGGTAGCTAACGTTAGCCCGTTAACGTTTGGCTAGCTGTCACTTCAAATAAGCTCAAATAAAGGATTTTATTCTGTAACATTAAGTTTTCATTCATAAATACCTTTAAATAAAGAGTCAAACCTGTTGTCACGTCTAAATAAGCCCACAGTAATGAAGGGCTATGCTATGCTATTTAAAACCGTACAGGTCACCAGCAGGATATTTCTGTTTTTATTCATTCATTCATTCATTCATTCATTTAGCAATGCAGTGTCATGTCAAATTAAATTCCTTCCCGATTTTATGTGCAGATATTCAAAATTCCCTGGATCTATATACCGGTGCGGACTGTGCTGGCTATCTGGCAGCAGCTGACCAGGCCTGAGGTCAGACAGCTTTTCTCCTCTCTGTCCACTCCTGCTTTTTACACCAGAGCTTCTCTACTTATAGAAAATACGATTTATTACAAATATAGCAGCGTTACAGATGTTGCAATGATGATGGCACAAACATAGGCCACCAGTATATATGTTAATGAACTACAGGGAGATTTTTTGCCCACAGTTTTGGAGAAAGAACCATCATCGTGTTTTGTTTGTATTGTGTGTGTGTCAGTCTGTGGGCAAAACAGTTTGTCCTCTCAAATATTTGGTGGACTGCAGTGCCATTTCAGTAACTAAATACACTTTAACTAAGTAAACCAGGTTGGCAAATCTCAAGATAATACTGGTTAAACAGAGGTGTGAGTGTCTGTTTGTACACCTGGGGTGATTAAATAACCATAATGGTGCACTGTCCACATGTCACAAAAGCAAATTGTTTTAGTTGACCTCACAGGCTGAGATGAACTTCATATTCATTTAAGTGCAAACACACAATGAAATCCAGGATCAAGCCTCCCTTGCCCTTTATCCTCTCTTCCTTCTCTTCTCTCATGCTCTACCACTAGCCGTTCTTCTCCTCCTTATTTTGGACAATCTGGATAATCATACAGGATTGACTCACATTTTCAGATTGAACTCTTCCCTCTGCAGATTCCAGAGTTTGCCAAGGGCACAGTGCTAATGAGGGAGCGCAGCAAAGTGGAGGAGACGATCCAGGCCATGCAGCGGGCCGGTGCAGGAAGTCTGCAGGTGAGTCTACTGTATGTACAGTCACATCTGGATATGACTTTGAGAGCCTTAATCATTTAGTTTAGTTCTTTTGGACCAGCAGGAAGGATGCCATTAAGCGCTCTTCTAAATGAACCGCAGCATCATTTGTCAGATGTGAGAATGTAATCCGGACCCCAAGCAGCGTCGTTTTGTGAGCATAAGGAGACAGATGTTCATATGCCAATGCCAGCGTTTATTCATGTGTGGAAAGCTTAGCATAACAACACTAACAGGCAGTCTTGACTGACTCATATACAGTACAGCTGTTTATCACATGCTCTTAACTGGTATGCACAATCATGTCCACCATGCCACTTGTAAGTCCATATATACAATGCAATTATTAAGTGTCCTTTTCCACTATGGTTTGGACCAAAGTAAATACACTGCCGATGTGATTGCACCCTGAGTGTGTGTATGTGGTGGAGTGCAGTAGGGCAGTTCTGATCTATATAGTCCTATTTCTTCAGGTAATCTCAGACTTCGACATGACTCTCACCAGATTTGCACACAACGGGAAGCGAGTGCCTACCACCCACAGTAAGCACATAGACTCTTTTAACTAAGCATGATCTGCATCTTTGCCAGACTACACTCCAAACCTGTTTCCCTGTGTTTCTCCAGACATCCTGGATAACCGGTTGCTGATTAATGAAGACTGTACCAGAAAGGTAATTGCAGCAGAGCAAATAAATTAATTAATGTGCAGTTTAAAAAATAATGGGCTTATTTTACTTGTTCTTGAGTTGTTCCTTTTGTAGTATTTCTGGTTGTTTCCTTGGTCATATGACATACTTAATGACATTCCTCTATTTACCACTACAAATTACAGTTCAAACTATGTTGTGCTTGTGCTTCCATTTCTCAGTTTGCACCCCGACATTGCTTATTCTTTACCTTTGATGATGTTTGACGATGCATCACATGCAACTAGTGAGCAGTGATCTGGAATATTTCTTAGTGTCTCTTGTAGCTTTTGGTCCAGCACCTAAAATGGAGCCAAGCTTTTTAATAGCCTGTGTGACTGTTTTGTATCTGCACTGGTCCTTGTGGGTCATAGATACGGGAGCTGTTGAACACCTACTATCCTATAGAGATTGATGCCAGTCGGACTGCTGAAGAGAAGCAGCCTCTTATGGTTGAATGGTAAGAAATAGATAGACCAGTAGAAATAAAAGTCCTATCTCTTTTTAGTCTGCATGTCTTAGGAAATCAGTTGATATCAGGGCTGCTGTACGTTCATGTTTACTTTACTTACCTCTATTCAAATAATAAATACAAGCCGTGATTAATTTGCTAATGACAGAGCATGCGTTTCCTAATAAATCAGATGTTATGTCATTCTCATGCCAAAGCTTTTGTCAGTATTTGAATTCTGGAGAAACTTCCACTTCTTGAAATGAAAGGGAATGGCAGCCAAGCCTGGAGGAGATGCTGAGGTCGTGCTGTGCTGCTTTCTACAGGTGGACTAAAGTCCATGAGCTGTTGATCCAGCAGAAGATCAGGAAGGACATGTTGGCCCGGGCCGTCAAGGAGTCCAGCGCTATGCTCAGGTCCACATAGCGCAAATGCCATTTTCACAAAGTCGTCCCAGACAAGAATGAACTTAGCAAGAAGACCTACCAGCTTAACAGAACAGAACAGTCTCTGTAATCAAAGTCTGCAGAGGAGCTGGTATTTAATACATGCTGAATCCATATTTCTGTAAAAAAAATTCTCACATCTAATTAGTGGTTTGTGTGTATGTGTGTGTGTGTGTGTGTGTCTTCAGGGAGGGCTACAAGGTGTTTTTTGACCGCCTGGCTGAGCACCAGGTTCCTCTGTTGATCTTCTCAGCCGGTATAGGAGACATCCTGGAGGAGGTGATCCGCCAGAACCACGTCTTCCATCCCAACCTTCACATCATCTCCAACTACATGGACTTTGACCACACTGTGAGTTCATCACACCTGGCCTCACAGGCACAGTGTTTGTGTACCTCATAATATGAAACGATTTACATAAAATAAATACATACAATACAGATGGTCTTCTAGTGTGCCCTTATAAAGATAAAACAGTGACTGAATCTGTGGACAGAGGCAGATTTAATACACCATACACAGACAGGTAATGTAAAGGACAAAAATAAGATTTCTACAGCCCATAGCCCAAAATGTGAGCAATGACTAAGCAGCTGAGATTCAAAAACATCTGAGGCTTTCAAAACTCATTTTCCAGAATGGTTTTCTTGTTGTAGAAACAAAAACATACCGCCTACTGGAAGTTAAATTGCCTCCCTCTAAATAGTCCCTTTTCATTTTCAACTCCTCACTGTCTGAGGACTATGCTATTAGTGAGCGGTTGGCATCACAAGATTTTTATTCCTCTACAAAAGGTCAAAAAGCTTCAGAGCCTAGTATTATTGGCATTTTTTCCACTATGATTCGTTACCCTTTAACTAGATGTTTCCAGTCAGGCTGTGCTCTAAGTAGCTGGTTTACTCATTTCTTTCTGTGACCTCAGTGTTTGTCTGAATCACAGGCCACCATAATTTTAGGGATCAGGAGGGTTGAAGCTGGGAGGTCAAGAATGTAACATAGACTTGTTGTATAGGAGGGGATATTGCTCTGCTAACCTTGTGGCAATTCCTACTGGTTGAAAACAGAGATTGATAAATTGTTTAAAACACCTTTAATGGGATGTCACTTTAGTTTAGTTTTTTTTTTTTTTAATAAATGTGATGAAAAGGGATCTGCCTGATCTTAATCCATCATGTCTTGTTGATAAGGGCGTCCTGCGAGCCTTCAAAGGCCAGCTGATCCACACCTTCAACAAGCGGGAGGGTGCTCTGCTGCATGCCGCCCACCTCAGGGAGCTGCAGGGCCGGCCCAACGTGCTGCTGCTGGGCGACTCTCTGGGAGACCTGACCATGGCAGACGGGGTGTCGCAGCCTCAAAACATCCTGACCATCGGCTTTCTCAATGACCAGGTATGACCACAGGGAAGGACACGCGAGCTGATTGGGACTCTTCTGTGCTGTTTCTTCCAAGGATTCCTTGTGTCAGCACAGCGGGTTGGAGATATCAGGTTCATGGTTCACTCTCAGACAAGTGTTAGCTCCCTTTGCAGCACTAATCAAAATGCCAACACGACTGTTATTTAAAATAAATAATTCTCCGATAATAATTCTAAAATAATTTGTTTATTGGGGATGGACAAGACTAGATAATGCCTTTGTTGTTATTTTCATATTTTTCCAGCAGAGGGAGTTATTTGCAGCATTAGAGAGGCCTGTTGGATTCAAAATATTGGAAGCCATGGCTTGAGTTTAACAGTGGCCCTGCAGTCTTTCTCAGTTGATCAGACACATTTGCCAAACTAAAGTTCATGCTCTGACACAACAGAAAGAGGCAGAATGACATTATTCCTCATCAACCCAAGCCAGGGGATTTGTGGTGGCCTGTATGTAGTTTTGTGGTGTATGTATAATAATGCTGAATATTCTTTAATAAGTTATTTATTTAAGAAAACAGCCTTCTGAGTACCTTTGCATAGTCATATCGGTGCAAACTCGGTGCACAATCCACATAAAAAGGTCTATTTTCATCCGAGTTCAAACTATATCGGCTGTCATATTGGCAGTCAGTGAATTTTTCTTTTCTAAAATTGATATCTAGCTCAAAAATCCCATATCAGTTGGGCACTAACTCACATGTAGAAAGAGTTCAATAAGCACACTTAGTTTGTGGATGGCTTGCTGTATCTCTCAGGTGGAAGAGAGGAAAGAGTCATACGTCAACTCCTTCGACATCGTCCTGGTGAAGGACGAGACGATGGACGTTCCCAACGCCATCCTCAGCTACATCACCTCAGCGGGAGACGCCAAGTAAGACACACAGGAAGGGACGGGACACCGATCACTGATCCAAAGCTGCACACAAGGACCGGATTGACTTGCCACTTTGACACTCCGTTCACAACGTTGCATGCTGGGGCGCAGTCACCATGGCAACCATCACTTACCTCACACCAGACCAAGAAGCTGGACTTTTTTTTTTTTTCACACCACTGGTTATCGGTGCAAACCACACACTAGGACCTCTGAAGTTTAACAGTCACAGTATTTTAAATTTTAACTTGTATTTCCAGGGTCTCCAGGCGGGTCAGATAAATCATCTATTTGTCATTTAGCTGAGAAAAACCTTGATGAAATGTATCAGTATTATATATTTACAACATAATAAATAGGAGTTCTTAGATCCCACAGATAAAAAAAACAACCTCTACAAATATCACTAGGCCATAGTAGTTTTAAACACTTTATTTTATTATTGTATATAGAGATCTATCTTGTTTTTAATTTGTTGACTTGTACGGGTGAGGATGGAGTAGTTGTAAACAAGATATAATTTTTACTCTATTCTATTCTGTTCATATGCGCGGAAAGGCATCACATTACTTATCTGCACAATAGTTATGTATTTGGCCATGGAGGATGTAAGCACTGTAATGATGTTACCCCACAGATACTTTACACATGGGTGATTAATTTACTTGTTTACAGCCGACTTGCAAGCAATGTTGCTAGTCTCTAGTTTTTAATTTCAAGCCACATTATGTATTAGTTTGTAGTTTATTAAGATTGACATTCTTATCTTTTCAGTCTTTTGTCAGTAGAGACAGATATTGAAATCTATAGAGATTTATATGAAAGACAGAGATGAAGATTGAATGAATGGGATGGGGATTTAAAATCTGAGAACTGGGAAACACTCCGCTTCCACAGCTACTGCTACTAAGTAGAAGGATCTAACAGTAAGCTGTCTCTATTTTACAAGAGATACTGTTTTGAAACTTCAGAGTAAAAGACAATCAGTCTGAGTTTATACAGTCCATCTAAAAGGCACTGTGTCTCTGATAAACATCATAGGGATAATAAACATTATTTTAGGCCCACTGAATTTCCTTAGGATTACTAACAAGTTCTGCCTCAAATATACTAAATGCAATAACACCAGTACAAGTGCTTTTCAGATGGACAGAGGAAGGCCAAGTTCACTCAAATTATATGGACTTCTTCAACACCTGAGCCATGTTTAACAGAAATTTTGAGGTTATGCATGTATGTAATATTTCATTCTTGGCTAAGCAGTCTTGATTAAGACAGTGACATGTTTGTTACCAGATAGATTGAAATGAACATTGTGGCTTGCTGTACAGTTCTCTTCATCTCAACATCCCCTCATAAGATTCAGTAAGTTGAGATTATTTGACGCAGTAGAAAAATTGAAACAACTGCAGCTTTTCCTAAAAACAATTTAATAGACTTGAACATCAGGGAAAAATAAAGGTGCTTGTTTGTTTTCTAGAAAATGCAGTCACTTTGAAAAACCACACTATCAAACACAACCAATCACACAACACAGAACCGTATAAAAACGATCATTTGCATTATTTTTTGTCATGTGAAAATACTGTTAAATGTAAAATGATAAACAGTAGAAAAATGAGCCATTTCAGTTTTTCTTATGACCAGATTTATCAATGTGAATATCAGGAGAAGTAAAGGTGCTTGTTGGTAGGTCAGCTTCAACAAACAAGGTCATTTTGAAAAACCACACTATCAAACACAACCAATCACACAACACAGAACCACTTATATAAAAAGATCCTTTGCATTATTTTCTTGTTATTTGAGAACACTGTCAAATGTAACGCGGAATATCTTAAAACATGACGCTGAATGTTTGGGAAAGTCTCTCTAAATGTTTTCAAGGTGTTTGGGTGTATCCCTGAGAGAGAGAATGTGGGCGCTTGTTCCTCCCATCATAACTCCTCGTGCCTCGCCGCTTCCGCTTCCGCCTCCCTGTCCTCGTCCACCTTCAGCTTGAGTTCGCTGGCTGTGATGACTCCATCTTGGTTTCTGTCCTGGTTCTTGAACATGTCGGCAATAATCTCCTCGGGGGCCCTCCCTGGCTGCAAACGACCTTTGCCCTCTGCCACCTGCAGTTTTATGAACTCTTCAAACTGAAAAGGTTCAAAGGAAAAGCTTTGTCAGTGATGGTGTGATGTGACTGCACTAACAACAACTAACTAAGGATGCTGTGACAACCTCCCTTCAGCCTAACCTCCTCTCGAATGAAAATGATTAATTTTGGTGCATTCCTTCATCAGATGGCACACACTTTCAAAGAAATATGTGCTGATGTTATGTCCTCAGAAAAAAGAACTTTGTTGATGAAAGAAAATTAAATTAAAGTAAGAAGCATGGGTTTGATCTACTAACAGAGTGCACGGCAAACCACAACCAGGGGACCACGTTAAGAAGACAGATGGGGAGGTGTGGTGTCACAACCCTCACCCTTGTTCATCAGGGAAAAACAAGCGTCTATATAGACCCTGCTCTGCTTTGCTTTTTTGCCTTATTGCATATGAATTTGTGAACCATGTGCCAGAAAGAGCACAAAAGTTAAGTCAGTGCCCTCCTGTCTGTTGCACTGCTTCCTGAAGATTTTCTTTTAGGCACCATCATCTACCATCTGAAAACGATCTTGAAGCTGGTGATGCTGTTAATAGCCACTTACCTCCTCTTTCGGCACCTCTTGGTTCTTGTTGATGTCCAGTACCTCGAACAAGTCAGCAGGGCTGTCTCCGAGCCACACAAACAGGTAACCAGGCGGCACGCCCTTCTCAAGGGTCACCAGTTCAAGTTCAAATACCAACACAGCACTGCCTGGCACACCAGAGGCTACCAGACAGAAATCAAAAGAGAGATTTTAGACCTTTATTTTCACCTTCAGTATATTTCATTTTCTATGTTTCAATAGTAATATTAGCAGAAACCAGTAGGACTAAACTAAATATGAATACTTAGAATAGGATTTCAGCCATACTAATTTGCCCCGTCTTTGTTTTGGATGTACCAAGACTCAGCTTCTTGAAAACATGAGCTATCTTTCTGATGTGACACTACACCATTGTACTTCTTGTAGCAAAGACCACAGTGTCCTCGTGTGTAGTTCTTTTTGTGTGTTATGAGGAGCGGCAGGAGTCCCTCACCTCCTCTCTCTCCGTGGCCGAGGTGAGGCGGCACAGTGACCACCCTCCTCTCTCCCACACACATGCCCCTCAAGCCCTCGTCCAGCCCATCGATCACTTTGTCGGCCCCCAGCACTGCATTCTGTGCGTTGTCATAATTGGCTCTGAGGATGGGGTTATTCAGAGGGGAAATTTCATTATAGTTAAGTGTATTCTAACACTGTAAAATCACTATTTTAATGGTAATACACTTGGATCACACGTGAATATGAGCAAACCTATGCATTAAAGGAATACTTCATCCAGAATCTGTACATGTTTTTGTGGAACTGTTTAAAGTTGTCTTGAAAATCGGACAAAAGTTTTCATCACATACCTCACAGATTACAGAAACTGTCGTCGTTTCTGAGTGCTGAGATGGCTGGCAATTTCGACAAACAGCAAAAGTATATGAAAATGTCTGTTTCAAATTCTCAAACTCATAGTGCAGTGTGTAGTCTTGACTCTTCATTTTTTATGTTTACGGTGTCCCAAACTAGTGTTACTACTACTAAAAAGTGAGCACCTGTGCACTGGCCTCCACCTTCACCAACCAGAAGACCCGCTTCCAGTTTGTTCCCAGCCCCAGAAGGGGAGCCACCGGGACGCCCCGAAAGAGAAATATTATTTATAGGAATTTTTCTCTGGTTTGTCAAAGTTGCCAATCAACTCTATTCTGCCATAAATGTCTACAGTTTTTGGAACCTTTGTTCTCCATTCAGCCTCCATGCAATTAAAATTTTTGGGTCAGACATTCAAAACAACTTGGGGTGAGTAAATGATACAAAATGCTTTTTGAGTGAAGTATTCCTTTACCTTGACAAATTAACTGAACATTACAAAGTCATTGTGCCAGGTGTCAGGGTGGGAACTCACGAGGAGAAGAGCAAAGTGCCGTCCATCAGGGAGCAGTTGTAGTGGTACTGGATCACGTCGTCGACTTCGGTGGTCTCATTGCACCCCTCGGGTCTGTAGGTGACCCGGATGTCCACTGAGTCCTTGGGGTTGTGGAAGTCGATGACGTGAATGTCAAAGACCAGTACGGCTGAACCGGGGATGAGTTGTCCTGGACAGCCAGCGACCAAAATCAAGACACAATTCGAGATTTATGGAGGGACGTTAAAGTCAATTCATAGTGTTGGGACCTGGAGGAAAACAAAGTTGTACTGTGCGAGCCAACTTGCCTGCTCCTTGCTGTCCGTACGCCAGGTGTGGAGGGATAATGACCCTCCTCCTCTCCCCAATGCAGATCCCCTGCAGAGCCTGGTCCATGCCAGCAATCAAATAACCCATCCCGATGTAGGTGTTGTAGGTGCTGTTCCTCTGGTAGCTGTTGGCGGGAAAAAACAAAAGTCTTCAATGCCACAACTAAGACATTTCAAGGGAGAAGCTGTCATTCTCTGCAACAGCTCACATGAGTGTTACTTTGGCTGTTTGATCATTTAAAACTCCAATGGAACAGACAATGGAATCGAGATGCATTTACATGTAATCTTGATGATTCATTTTTAGCTGCCACATACCGGCATTTCATGGATTATAAAAATAGTTGGTGATTAATAACTGGCAACTATTCAATTATTTGACTAATCATTTGCAGCTCTTTTGTAGTTAGCAATAATAATGGTTGTACAGGAAAACAGGCCCTGAAAATGAACTGAAGTTCTGTCAAAAAGCCTGAAGCCCTGACACTTCACATCTCATCCCACATTCAACTTCAGCTGTCAACGTTTCAGCAGAGCTCACCTGGTGTCGAAGGTCTCTCCGCTCAGGAAGGTGCCGTTGTAGTGGTAGCGAATATAGTCGCCAACCACAGACTTGCGCGTGCATGACTCGGGCACCACCTGGCTCTCGACCGTGACGTTGTCCTTGGGGTTGTGAATGTCCACCATGAGGACGTCAAACACCAGAGTCGCCTGGGAGGGAACGTCTGTACCTGGTGGGTGTGAGGTGCAGAATTTTTAATCTCCCATCTGTCCATGTTTAGATAACAGAGAGCTAATTTGATTTAGAAGTTTTAGAGTTTTAGTTTGACATTTTTGGTTCATTCTGACGTAATTTATTCTGCACCATCAATTACTTATTCACTTGTTTATTCTGTTAGTCAAACACAGGTGACCACTGCTTGCCATTTGTGTGATTACCATAAGCAGATAAATATAAAAGAACATGATTTATATCCGGGCTATCCAACATGTAAAAGTGTAAAATATTTTGTATATGCACTATTTCTTGAATACAGTAGCATCTAAGACATTACTGTGAGAAAAATGGCTCATTTCAAAACACTGGCATCTTTACTACATTTCTTGCTGGTTGCATTTTTAACCATAACCTACTGCTCATGTCAGGTTTTCATGCATAGAAAATCGGAGTGCAAAAAGGTTAAATATTTATTTCAGCTCCATTAGTGCATATGGGAAAAGGGAATACAGATGGCATTGGACAAGAATACATCTTATTGAGCCATTATTTCATTGTCTATTGCCACCCACTGGTTTTAGCTGGTTTGCTTCCTTGTACTAGATATTTCATTCTATTCAATGACCCCTGCTCCCTTGGAGTTTGCAGAAACACGAAGCTACTGTGAAGCAATAATCAAAGTAATTTACTATCTAAAAACCTCAACTTCCTTTTGAGTGAAACCAGACATTTCCTTTTTCCCTGGTTCTTGATTTGTACTTACCCAGTCCTTTTTCACCATAGCCTTTAAAAGGTGGGATGACAATATTTCTGATCTCTCCCACACACATTCCAAGCAGACCCTCATCCATGCCTTTGATCAGCCAGCCCTCACCCACTAAGGTGTCGTGGGTTTGCTTCCTGTTGTAGCTGCGTAGGGCTCATACAAGCGCAAAGTCAAACACACAATAGACAACAAACCTGTATAACAGTACAGACAGACAGATGGACAAGGGCAGTCAGTCGGCCAGATAGTTGTGTCACTGAATGAGAATCACATTTGTCATTAAACAAGCACTACTTCAGTTTTTAAATGAGCTCAATGTGCAATTTATCATTTCCACTTATGTATAAAATGGCAAAGAGGAGCTCCCCAGACTGAACCGGAGAACTTAAAATCTACCCACCCCCATGCTTATTAAATACTTAATAATAAATGCTTAATACATTTCTACTAGTAGAAAAAAACATAAAATACAGGCCTTCTGTGGCTCATCAATTTATTAAGCTATGCCTAAAATTGCTTATGTTAACTTTAATGATTTAATAATTTTAGAATTGCAGGCCTTATTCCAAAAGAGGCCTGAAACTTCCAAAATCATTCAAAATCAGTCATTTTGTGAATGTTATATATATTTTTTGTTAAAAATGTACACCCTGAGCTGTCAGCAATCATTTTGTAGGTGCATATTCTAAGCATCATCTTTTCCAAATTTTGGAATGGAGGCCTTTCCTCATTCACCCCACCAGCAAACTCTACCGGTGGTCCTAGCCTGACTTCACCTGGAGTCAAAGACTGTCCCGTTGAGGAGGCTGCCATTGTAATGGTAGCGGACAAAGTCAGAGCGCATCACTGAGCGCGTGCAGTCTTGAGGAGTGAAGATGTTTTTGGTGACCACCAGGTCCGCCTTGTTCCACAGGTCCAGCAGATGGAGGTCAAACACCAGGGTGGTGTCTGGGGGGATCGTGTCACCTAAGATATGAGACTAGATATCACCTGGGACCTTGGATATCATAATATCATGATATGACATAAGCGATGTCTTTTCCTTGTTTTTAAAGGCTGCATTACAGTAAAGGGATGCAATATCCACATTACAAATGACTTTTTAGCAAAAAATGTGTGTAAATAACTTATGACAACACCAATAGTCATTCCTTCAGTATCTAATCAATATTTAAATATTCTGCCAAATTTATTTCACATTTGATTTAATACATATTGACCAGCCCTAACTCACACAGCAACATAACACCATCTAATTTTGAGCAGCCACCACAGAGCCACATTGGCTCTATAAGTAGACAAAGAATTCTCCAATCAGCACATAATCCAAACTGATCAATCCAAATAACTGTTCACCATGCTGGAAAATTTGATGGCTGAAGAGAGCTATATATATACGTCTTTGAAATCTGCTGAAATTAGTAAAACACTTCAGCACGGGCTTATAGTCGATAAAGTGGAAAGAGTGTTTTGGACTGGTTTACCTGCCCCGGTGCTTCCATAGGCCAGGTGAGGCGGCACGGTGACCGTCCTGCGCTCATTGACGCACATGCCCTGCAGACCTTTGTCGACGCCAGCGATGAGCCGCCCCTCACCTATCAGGCCCACCTTAGGGACCCCGCTCTCATGGCTGCGACAAGGGGGAGAAACCACAGCATTCACAAAGGCAGAGGAAATGTCAGGAAGTTCCTCTGGATGTCAGCCGAGTATCTCTGTCAACCTCAAGGCAGGATGTTGGCTACAGAGTGCAAGACTTGGCTACTCCGCATCTGCACGATATGCCTACGTGTAGACAGGCCTATCTCTTAGACATGCACAACTCACACCATCTGAGCTTGACCACTGACCTGAAACAATGTCATTGCTTCAAGTGTGCTTTGCATTCAGTTTTACATGTAGCACAACGGCCTATGCAGCACTTAGTTTTTCTTTTTGAAGACATACTTAAAGCCAAATCCATGCAAATCCTCACAAATAGCCGAATGCACATGAACCCACCTCGAATCAAATGTTTTCCCATCCAGGAATGTGAGATTGTAGTGGTAGCGAACATAATCTCCGTTCTTCACTTCTCTAGGGCAGTTCTTGGGAATAAAATTTCTTTCCACGACTATATCTCCAAGAGGACTTGGATTGCACTCCACGGAAGACAAAGTGGTGAAGAGCAAAATGAGAAAAATACCACACGCAAACATTTTTTCTTTGCAAAACTGCGAAACTTAACTTAAAGCGGTCCAAGCAGTGGAAGCTCAATAAGTCTGGGGACTTGGGTACATCCGTCTGCGCACTGAACGCACAAGGCCGAGGCTGCTGGTCCCTGCGCGGTGCAGCTAAATGTTGTAAACGTGGACAATCTCCAGGCTGCCGCACAAACTCAGCGCAGTGACTGGGAACTGCCGCTGTCAAGCTTACCACAGTAACACAACGCCACTTCCTGCCGCAAACTTCACAATAAATGAACTCGATGGATTTGTGTGAGCATGATAGCTAAAAAAGTACAGCGAATTATTTTACTAACTAGTTTTTTCCATTTAAGTCGAATATGTACTGACAAGTGCCGGCAGATTTTACAGCGAAAGTGCTTCAAAATCATGTGTTCCACCAAATTAATATTTTTATCGTTTTATTTTGAAAAAGAGCCTAACTGGTATTATTTTGTGACCTTGACACATCTGCCCTGAACAGCCAGGGGTCCGCCTGCGTGTGGATAAGCTTCCTGACGCCTCAAGGCACTGTTGGCAAGATTGAATTTTTTTTTTTTTTTTTTTTTTTTAACGATCCATCAGTAATATTTTCCACTATTGTGATGATTTATGGTTTTGCGATTATTGTATTAATCATCTTTGCTACATTCCTCAGTTTAATTTAATAATTTTTATATCATGCACAAAATGTTAGATATTTTAAGTGCATCTGAGGAGGCTGAAATCCTCTCATTGTAGTTGAGTTTTACTACTACTCCTTCTGCCACCATTATTGCAGTTTGTCTACTTCCACTAGTGTCTGTCAGTACTGCTGCTGTTAGTACCACTGCTGTCAGCACTGCAGGGGTGGATAAATTAGTGTTGCTGTAACTGAGTAGCATTTACGTGTACTTTTACTATTAATACTACTGCAATCAGATGATACTTTTTTATGTTTGAATGAAGTACTGCACAAAGAACAGAGTACATTTCTTGTAGTAGATTAGCGTCAGAGACAGAAATGTGTCGGTCAGCCAAGGAGAAGAGAGGGAACTGACCCGATCTGAAATTTTGTTTTTTCCAATTA
>OMLB01012639.1:3444-15046 GCA_900302555.1 Myripristis jacobus | reverse complement strand
GGGGCGGGGCCAGACAGGGAGGAGGCGGGGCCGGGTCTGCTGTCGTCCTGCTGTTTCAGCCTGTGGAAGCAAACAGAAGATCACTGTGATTCAAGTCTTAAAGTCATATGGAAAGAGACGATAACAACAAACTTTATCAGTTCATCTTTCAGGAGGAAGCAAAGGGCAAAGTTTTAAGTTGCAGTTTTCTGCAAACTGCAGCTTAAAAGACTTGGACAGGTGATTCTTCCTCAAAATATCACAAGAAACTTTATTTGTAAAGTAGCATTTACAAAGATGTTTACTGCTTTAAAATCAACGGCCACACTCAGAAAACCAATCAAAATTAAACAAAAGGCAACATAACATTAAAGTATAAAACACATATATGCTAAAAACCAAAACAATTTAAGGCCTCAACTATTAGAAAGTCTATGAAAAGACACTTTGAGAAGAAATCTGTGCGACTTTCAGCAAAGCAGTAAAAAAGTCATCAGTGAAATTTCAAAATGAATCCCAAAGCTAAGAGCCAGAGGTAGAGAGACGTGATTTTGTCTGAAATCAAACTTCTCTGCTGCATTTTCAACAACCTGAAGACATGAGGAGACTTTCTGATGCCAGAAATGTGAGAAGATAAATTATTAAAAAATAAAACAAGAAAAAATACATACCTGAGATATATGTAAATAAACTAATACTCATAATACAGCAGGAACCCTGCAGCTGACACAGGGCCGCCCCTCCTCACCTGTTGAGTTCATTCCTGATCTCGTCCAGTTCCTGTCGATCCGTTTGGACCGCCTCCTTCTCCTCGGTTGCTAGGTAACGCAGCCTCATGGCTTCGAGCTCCGCCTGCTGCTTCTTCAGACGACTCATGGCGTTCTCCTGCTCACGCTGTACACACACACACACACACACACATACACAGAAACACAGGTGGTGGTACATTAATGTCCTGGTGATGTGGACAAATTTCTTGACTTTTAGACTGATTTTCAACATCGGAGAGACAAAGCTCTGGTTTGTGGTTCCCAAACTGTAAAATAAAAACTAAAAGTAAACTAAAAATAAAACTACAATTCTTACAAAACTCAAACCCCGGTGCCTCTTCTTCGGGGTAAAATGGGTCACTGATGTTTCCGATGAGAAGGCGTTTGCAGATGATGCCTTTCTGTGGTTCTGTGATTTTGTACCTGAGCTGTATCTAAAGGATGGAGGAAGCTGCCTTTTGGTTTGACACAACATTTTGCTCATTTTTTGTTTCGGTTTATTTGGACGAGAATAAGGAGATGAGTTCGTTCCACTCGAAAAACTTGATATCCAGCATTTTGCAACTAATGACAAACCGACAACGCCTGGAGCTACAGCAGCATCGGCGAAACACTGAAGCCTTAGAGCGGTAAATGGGTCTCAAGTAGGGATGTGCCATGATGTTGGAACTTTCAAACAGTCCTTAAATTACAAAAATCAAATAGTTTATGCGATTTCTGTCTTGTCTTAAAAAATATATTTTCCTTGGTTTTCACCAGCGCCTGGTAGCGACGCATCACAACAGCCAGAAGGTGTTGTGATGCTGCTCCTCAAAGCTGTTTGTCTCTAAGAACGGTCCAACAGTTCCCGGTGAATATCGACTGGTATTTTTTTTTTTTTTGCTGGAAACGCCCATCCGAGCACAGGCTGAAGCTCTCGGCTCGATGACGCTGGCGTGTCGCCTCCGTATCTGCCTTGTGTTTTGGATGTGGTGTGTTTCCAGATCCTTCCTTGTCCACTCCAAGTTCAACAGTCTCCACTTCAGCCACACTGCACTCACTGCACTCACTGCACCACGTGGAGTTTAAGTGCATCCTTGGAAAAGAACTATTACTTAAAGATTCTGTAGGTGATTTTTTTCTTCACAATTTTGACAAATCACCAAATCAACAGAGGCCAAATTCAATGCATGAACAAAAAAACAAACAAAAAAAACCCTCATTTGTTAAAATCAAACATCCAATCACCTCAAGGAGCCATGGCTACCTCGGTGCCAATCACATATCGCGCACACACACACACACACACACTCCGTGCACTGCTGCCGTGCACGCTCGCTTCCCCTCCCAAAACAAACGTGCATGAGGGTGGGAGGGGCTTGGAGGAGGGACTGACTCTCAGGTGGGAAAGTTGTTCAAGTTCAAATTTTCTACAGTGGTCCCTAAACGAGCTTTAATCCTCTCTTCAAGCACCAGTGCAGCAATCACCAACTTTCCTAGCGAATGCAATTTTATGCAATTTAAAATTTTTATTTATTTTCAACGGCTGTTCACGTTTTAGTAAAGAAACAAAGATAAATACATCCTGTATGGTAACGGTCTTATAGCAGCCACCACTTGGTTAAGCAGCACAGTGAGACACAGCACAAAGGTCTGGTGGCCGCTGAAGTGTCCCTGAACGCAACACGGAGACCCCACCAGCTGGACCCGCCCTGACCTCTGACCCCTGTGGTGACATCTGGGCACGGACGCAGAAGATGCCAAGAAACTGCGTGGAGTGTTTGTCTGAAATGCTCCAAAGAAAATCCATAAGAAATCTGTCAGGTTTAATATTTTCGTAAAAACACCGTCCGACCCAAAGAATGCACACGGAGACCAACACTAACACGGAGAGAGCGGAGAGAAAACTTAATAAAACTGTCACAAAGTCGTATTTCTCTCAGCTGCTCCAAAAGCGGCCCGGATTCCCAAAATTAGCCTCCAGGCCCGGATCCGTTATGTGTACTGGCTTTCAGCAGGATGATACTAAATCAAGGAAATGGTCCGCAAAATCATCATTTAGGCTCCCATGAATAAAACTGGGCATTAAGCAGCAGAGCCAGTATGAGTCTCCAAATGTTCTGAGAAAGCAGGGAAAGTGAGTGAATATATGTGACTGGGTGAATGTGAAGCTCGCCCAGTTGATTTTCCATGTGTAAATAAAGATTTTAAAAGAAAGTTTTTGAAAGAAAAAAAAAGAAAAGGGGGGGAAGTGCCAGCCACCAGACTGGAGGCAGTGGGAAGTGGATTTGGGAAACTGGAGTCTGTTTGGTTTTTCCTCGGATACAGAGCAGAACTACCAGTGGTTTGATTCTAGATGGGAAAACATTTTCACATTGCTGCTCATCTACTCTCTCTCTCACACACACACACACACACACACACACACACACACACACACACTGAAAGCTTACATTTTCACACGCTTGCTCACCTCACCTTCTCACAAAAACATGCACATTCACAGACACACATCAAAACACACACACACACACACATTCTCTCATGAACATATCAGTCACTCAACACACACACACACACACACACACACACACACAGAGTGGTGTGTTGACACAGGCCGGCTCTCTGTGGACCATTAGCAGTCTGTATTACAGGCCGTTTTAGGACTAATTACAAGAAAAACAAACGCGCTAAACATTTTCTCTAGTGCCCGCTGCCAAGGACAATCTGAGGCCAAACCCTGAAACAATTAAAGGAGAGAGAGAGGGAGAGAGAGAGAGAGAGAGAGAGAGAGAGAGAGAGAGAGAGAGAGAGATGAGAAAAAAGTGTGAGAGAAAGGGAAAGTCCTGAAAAGATTTGGACAGAAAAACTTTAGCTACTAAAACATTGGATGAGAACCTAAAATAGCTTTGTAGCTGCATCGCCAACCTGCTACCAGCCAGCTGTGTCTCCGTCGTGCATTTTAATAACTTAGTAATCTGGTTATTCTCTACTTACGGCAGCTGTCTGATTTATGGAAAGCCATGTAAAGGTGAAACCACAGTCAGGTTAAGGGATTAAGCGAAAGCCAGTTGGCACAGGTAGATGTGTGCTGGTGAAACCTGATCACTGGGCCACGGAAACCAGCACTCCCACGGCTTCACGTGAGCGTGTGCAGGGGGAGAGAGGGAAAGTGCATGGTACCTGGCCACTGAAGAATACCTTTCAATAATCTTATGTCAAGAAAGAAAAACTATCAGGAAATGAAAAACTCATCTGCTGCAGCTTGCTTGACTTATCTGTCCAACTGCAGGGAGGCTGCTGCCGCCACATGAGGATGGCTGCCTGGGGTGTCCCGGCGTCTCTGCAGGCTGCAGCGCTACAACAGGCCTGATCACTGGTTTAGCCCACGCTCACTGGGTTTTGGAGTATTCAGAGTAATCCACAAGCAAACATGTTATCTGATTTCCTGCCTTCGCTTGGTTACTCACAGAAATCTGGTGTCTGGTCATGAAGGTCCAATTGGGATGTGTTAACAACAAGACAGTGAGGGTTAGCAGAACAAATGGTATGGTTAGCTAGCTAACAAGCTGACATTATCCAAACACACACTCAGATGGATCAGTGATGGGGTGAAGCCTGCGACCGTCCCGGGTCACTGTCAGCTCCCTCTGGGCCTGGCAGACGTGTAAACGCCACACCCTCTAACTGACCTGCATGCACTTATACAAGACATGTTCAGCCTAACCTTCACCTGTTACCTGTGATTAAATTACCAACAAGTCACCGTCTTTTGGACTGGACGCCAACTTCTGCTTGTAGTGTAGCTGTGATGAGAGACAGCAGAGGCCTAACAGCAGAGATATTTGTCTTATTCAGCTTTTGATTTGATTTGTTTTGGTACAATTTCAGTGAACTAATTTTGATTGGAGCTGACATTTGCCCACCCAGCACCCACTGCACCCCTGGCTGGGGGCTTCCCGCTCTGTGGTCCTTCCCTACATTTCTTCCATATTTTTGCCCTATTGGCTTCTGGGGTTTTATGGGAGTTTTTCCCTCTCTGGAGTTGTCATGTTTGTTTTCCATGACCTGTGGGCCTGTAAAGCCGTTTGAGATGGTAACTCTGATTAAAGACTCTAAATAAACTTGGTGGCACCAGTTCATCGGGATGTGAAAGGTGCGTAGAGGACTTATGCTAATATAAATGCTGCCACTTGCTTTTTTTTGTTGTGTTTTTTGGGTAGTCCAAGAAAAAAAATGTGTAAAACCTGTGTGCTCAGTGTAAAAGCTGTATTGACATGAAAGCAGATGAGGATGAAGACAGCTGATCGAGTCGGGCACCAGAGAACTGAAACTCATCGACGCTTAGGGTCGCCACAACAAAAACGCCATGGGACGGCAAAGACTCTGTATTTTGTTTAAATATTTTTCAAACAGTGTAAAAAATGAAATAAAGTAGAAAAAGCTGCATGCTGTCTCAGAGGACTTCATAACCAACATGACTCATATCGCAGGAGAAACACGATCTGATTTTTTTGGGTCAGTATCGTGCGGTTTGAAGCCGGGCGACCAGCGGAGGACTTCAGCCTCTTCCCTCTTGCTCCTTCCAACCCAAACAGGTCAGACGATGGGCAAACTGCAGACAAGCTGTGAGTCGGGACGGGGCTGGAGGCTTTTGGAGGAAAAGCAGGAGGGCAGAAATGAAGTTTCAGACAGTCGGGGGGCTGAAGTCAGGGCTGGCTGACCAGGGAATGACTTCTCCTCCCCCGGTTTCCCTTCCATCTGCACTCACACTGCTCGCCTCGACTTTCAGAGGTCAAACACACACACTTTCATCCCATCTCTCACAGACACACACACACACACTTTCAGCTCAACTTTAGTTTTCTGAGCAGGCCTGTCAGATTGCACCATGGCAGCTCTCCATCTGTGGGAGTTCAGGAGTAGTTTTTCACCTCCGCCGTACAAGTTTTTTTTTTTTTTGTTCTTAAGGATGTGATGAATTTAACACAAAGGCAGTCGGGAGGACAAGTGGGACCAACATTAGAGATAAATGAGTGTGTTTCTCTAACAGCTGAAATCACAGAAAAACATGAAAAAAGTCAAATCCCTGTTGTCTGTACTGAGCTGACGGATTGGGGCTGGAGTAGTTTAGACACCTGTGGGGGTTGAAGGGCAGTTTCTCAGCTCCTAAATTCAGGATTTAAGTTTAAAAGAAATTATTTATACCAGCAAAGTCAGCAAAGCCTGCAGTCATGTATGACTTCTTAAACTCTGTGCCACAAATCTACAAATACCAATCCTCTCATGATATGAACAGCAAAGTAGAGAAAAACTGCAAAAGAAACACTTACGCAAAACACAGATCTCTTGTTCTTGTAAAACAAAATATGCAGCCAGAAATCTGTAATGCAAATCAAACGTGTAATGCGACGTCACACATTTCAGGTACAGAATAACTACCAACGAAGAAGGCCATATAATTTGGTATGATGTTGAAGATTTGAGGAGAATCTGGCAGAAATACTTTGTACCATCTTTTCAGGCAAAACTGTTGTTCCTGAAGGTAAATGACAACGGTAGGGAAATGAGGTATGAGGTACGAAAATCTGACTGTCTGTTAAAGGGTGATGGCTTCAGAAATTTAAGCCAACTTTTCAAAAATGTTTACTGACCAAAGTTTCCCTGGTGGCTCAGTCTGATGTGACGCGACCGGACGTGTTGCTCAGAGAGTGAACGCGCCGCGTGGGAACATCAGCTGACGCAGGTTTTAGGCACTAGGCTGGTGAACTGAACTTGGCCTTTGTAAAGCATCAGAGTTTTAGGCCATTAAGTTTGAGTCAGGTATTTTTTTACATTTTGAGTGTTGGGACAGGGAGCTGTGGTTGGCCTTTTTCGTCGAAATACTGGGGCAGCGATGGAAAGCTGTTTTGTTTTGTTTTGTTTTTAAACGAGGGATGGCGTGAGTAATCGATCCTTTGAATACTCGCCGTTATGAGGGAACTTGATTTCATTCTTTTTTATTTATTTTTTTGTACACATGCATGCCTATTTTGTTTTCATTTCGCTAGCAGGTTTTCTCCTGTTTTGGCAAGTTATTTCTGTTTTTCAAATGTTATTACTTATTTTACTTGCTGCTGTTTTATTTGCAATGTGTACTTTTACTTCACATTCATTATTACACATTATGTACTGCACATTCCTGTAGGCCATGCCTGTTTTTTTTTTTTGTTTTGTTTTGTTTTGATCTCACTACATTCGACTGTTGACACCTTTGTATAACTAATGGGCCTGTTATTTAATGCTTTTTTTGTTCAAATGTTTTGTTAGCTCTGAATAAGTTCTTAATAATATCAAATGGTAGGTGAGACTGTTTTGGCTGAAAACAAGCATTATGCATCGGATATATTGCTGTGTGTTGTTATTGCTGCCATCAGATCTAAAAACAGATTTCCCTTTGCAAAGAATCAATCTTCCCTCGAGTAATTCACGCAATGGCTCAATGTGGGAAAACATTACTCGTGCCCATCCCTTGTTTTTAAAAGGAAAGTACTGGGACAAGGTTCAGAAACCATTAGAACAAGGCTGTCAGACTCATATTAGGTAGCGGGGCCGTTTTCGTTCAAATGAGACCTTCATGGGGCCGGATTATTTTTTGGTAACGTCAATATGACCCAAGTTGACACATGGATATTTTAGGCTACTTTCTGATTTCTTATTTTAAATCAATCAATTTGTAGCTGACCAATCAAAGAGAAACTGCATGTTGGCTCGTGAAAGTAACACAGAATGTAGAGTTAGATTATGATTTGCCATTTTCCTGCCAGAAGAAATCCGCATCTCTGACATCTCTGCATTAGGAGATTGGATCTGTGCCACAAGGAGTTAAAGGCCATCTCTAGTGCCTGTGTAAATGTAGACTTTGGAGGAGTTAAGAGCAGCTTTCACAGGCTGGTGTGTTGGGTGTGAGGCTGATAAGCCGCAGATAAAACACATAAGACCAGCGGCCGGGAATGTGGCCTGCCTGTCTGAGATAGAGGCCACTGGTCTGGATTTGTGTTTTTGTGTTTCCATCGTCTGGTCGTCTCCAAAATTTGTCTGGACACAACCAGAAACTCATCTGAGGCAGCATTTTAGACTATAGAGAAATAAAACCTGGGTTTTCTCACTGTGGTCTTGATGTAATGTTACATAACTTCTCCATAATTCTTCATAACTACATTAGAGCCTCTCCATGACCTCTGGTTTGTTAATGTTGTCTCGTTTCCTGTTGGACTGAAAACTGCCATCTGATGCAATGACTGTGTGAAACAAGTTGGAAAACACATTCATCTTTTAAAATGAAGTCCTAGTTGGAGGAAAGGTTCACCCCATAGCTGTTAAAACTACATGAATTTTCCGCAGATTTCCTTGAAATAGTCTTATTTTCTTTGTTTGCTTTTTTCTGTCTGGCTCTCCACTCCAGTTGAAGCCCAAATTTGCCATATTCTCCAGAGAATTTATCAAATTTCCTGACTTCCTCTGTGTGACTATGCCCCTGTAAGTTCCATGATATCCTCTAACACGCTCCGCTGAGAGCAAATCCACTGAAACTCTACAAAACAACACATTACATCTGCCAATTGGTGGAGACATTAATCCAAACTAACTTACAGTGGTACTAGCATATACATCTCTACAGTGGGTGGCCTCAGGGTAGGCGAACATAAAAATCAAAACAGGGGAAAGTGAGCTGCCAAAGTACTTTGCATATGACAAACTTTTAATCCCAACAAAAACAGTGACTCAGCTTGGTGTGCTCGGTTTGACTTCCCTGTGGATACTGAATAGCACTTTTGCTACTTATGATAAAACATGGTGTATAATGGAAGAAGTTTGGTGCCAGCTGCTTGCTTCTTTCTCGGCATGAAGAACGAATAAACAGCACAGGAGATGTTCTCCTACTTTGGCATTAAACATGGACACTGATTTGTGTAAAACTAACAGAGCGAAAGGAAAACAGGACACTAAAACTCTCCAATCAAACCAAGACAAATGAAGGCAGAGTGGACCAACCTGACTGACCGATTAGTAGTAGAAATGCTAGTGTGTGTGTGTGTGTGTGTGTGTGTGTAATCATAAGTGTTGGGTCGCTGAGCTTGAGTTGCTGACTCATCTACAGTGTTTTATGGATTTTACATCAAAATATGAAAATGAGGCAGAAGAATGTTTGTTTTGGCCAATCTTAAACGGGTTGACGTCACATCCAGATATTTCCAGTTTGAGAAAATGTTCCAGCCATCAAAAACATCAACAGCCATCAATTTCTGGTGCCAGTGCCTCACAATTAAACACGCTTTTTTTTTCTTTTTTTTTTTTTACTTTTCTATTCTTCTTTTTTACCGTGCTACTGCTATCACTTCTGCTAGAGCTTCCTGCCTACGCGTCCTGTACACGACAAACTCTCACACATTCTCTGGTGGTTGCTGAAAGGCATTCTGGGAAATGTAGGGAAATCACATACTGAGGAAGACATAGACTGAGGGAAATAGGTGGACCTAGAAAATAAATTACACTCAATTGCAAAGTAACTCCTGTTATGTGTTGAAGATCACAGATTGCTGCCACAGGGGTCATGTGTGAATGGCAGCCGATGACCATATGCCAGCAAAAATGCCAATTTTATGAGTCAAGTAGTAGTAACATTACTAGTAACATCAGTTATTTTCTGTAACCAACGCATGTTTGAACAATCCCACCCTTTAGCGGCTCAAGCTTGCAAAATGTAAGGACACTGTAATGTCAGCTCACAAAGATGTGACGATGTTATTCTGAGATGGATGTGCTTTATTACAACAAAAACGGTCTGATCAAGGGCACAGGTTTCACTACAACCTGATTTCATGAGTTTGCAAATGAACAAAATAATCTATGTTGCTGATGCACGGCAATGTCAAAAAATGGGAAGAATTTTATTGCAGGTTGGAGGAAAACGTAAGATTACTTCAGTGTGGGAGTAAAAATGTCTCACTGTAGAACAAATGAAAATTTCTGGCTTTCAGCTGTGCTTCTGTGTTAACATGCAATGCTTAGGGTTAGGGTTAGATTTTTCCTTTCTGTGAGGCTTTGTGAGTCAATACAGACCCATTCTAGAACCTAACAAAGAGTACCTGTTAGGTTCATGAGATCTGACAAACACAACTGGGGACTCCTGTCTGGGAGAAGTGCAGTCAAAGATATCGTGTTGAGTGATATGGCAAAATGGATCCACAACACGAAGCTGTGTACAGTTCGTTTGCCGTCTTAAATGAACTCCGTCTGCAGGGGAAACTGTGTGATGTGGTGATCAAAGTAGATGAGGCTGAATTTGAGGTCCACAAGCTTGTCCTCTGCGGCTGCAGCCCATACTTTCTGTGAGTTCATTATCTTAGGCAAGGAAATGTCAATAGCATAATAATTTTTAAAATAAGGAAAATAGAAACACATTTTCAAAAATGAAAATGGTGAATCAACAGAGTCTGAAAAACAAAAACCCCAAAAGATTTAGTGCATCATTTAGCCAACACATGCTTAGGATTTACATTACTTTGTGGTTTAGGCTGTGCACCCACTCCTAAAAATACAGCGAAGGGCACTTAACTCCTGTTTGATATGAGGTTTAGTTGCCCCTCCCCCTTTGCACTTTAAGAGTAAAAACAGGATGAAAAGCATTAAGGAGAATTTCAGTCTAGATTTGATACAGTTGTATTAAACTTGGCATGCTCTGCAAAATGATTGGGGAAATGTAAATGTTAGCTAGTATATATTAGAGGATGCATGTGTGCATGTATATTATTGTATAACATGTATAAGAAATTACTAATGAACTAATGCTCAAAACAGCATTTGTCAAAATTTGCTGCGGTTGAATTAAAGAAGGTCATAAACTTGACGATAAGGTCAAATTCATGTGTTTATTTGTATGTGCTCTTGCACACATGGACGACATGAGAATCTTACTTCCAATTTTCAATGTCTTTCCTTATTTTCTACCCTGAACCCACAGAACTCTCTTTGACTCTCGCTGGTCAAACCCAGAGAGGAAAGTGTACAACATCCCCGGCCTGTCGTCGGATATGATGCGCCTAATCATCGAGTACACCTAGACACACTCTGTTCCTGTGACAGAGGAGAACATAGAGGAACTTTTAGCAGCAGCAGATCAGTTCAACATCAAGGGCATTGTAGACGCCTGCTGTGAATTCCTGGAGAAGCAGCTTTGCTCAGACAACTGCATTGGCATCTGGAGGTTTGTGGACTTATACTACTGCCCGGAACTCAAGCACAAGGCCCACCTGTTCATCTTGCGTCATTTTGAGGAGGTTGCCACCTCCGAGGAGTTCCTGCAGCTCTCTGTGGAGCAGCTGGCCGACATCATCCAGAAGGATGATCTCAACGTTAAACAGGAGAAAACGGTATTTGACGCCATCGTCCGCTGGATCAGCCACTTGCCTAAGGCCCGTAAACGCCACACCGCAATGCTGCTGTCCAAGGTAACTGCAGGTCTGTTGTAGCTACAATTAGATGATGAGTGAAACAGAACTGGGGCTGTAGTCAATACCACCTTTATCAAACTCAGGTCAATTATTGGGACTAGTTAAACCAAGTGAGAATGCGTCCAGGCATGAAAGCAGGACTGATCCAAGATGATTGTTGAACTCCTAGATCAAATATTAGGGAACACAACGAGTACAATGGTACTCTTATAGGATATCAGAGTTCTAAAATATATTCTCATGTATATTCTTTATTTTCCAAACCTGTAAGGACTGTTTAATATTTAACTGCTGCCTTCTAATCTTTGCCCAGGTTCGCCTGGCCTTGATGAGCACTGAGTACTTCATCAAAAACGTGAAGAACCATGCTCTAGTGAAGGT